>VZRI01004826.1:1520-19141 GCA_013397515.1 Upupa epops
ATCTGGTTCTGAAGGGGACCAGATTTAGAGAAGAGAGGAGATTTAGACGAAGTGAGGAGGAAGTTTTTTTCATTATGAGGGTGATGAGGCACTGGACCAGGTTGCCCAGGGAGGTTGTGGCTGCCCCCTTCCTGGAAGTTCAAGACCAGATTGGCTGGGGCCTTGAGCAGCCTGCTCATGGCAGGGGGGTTGGAACTACATGATCTTTAAGGTCCCTTCCAAACTGAACCATTCTATGAGCCTATGAATCATGCAGAAGGCATATACAAGAGATTTGTTATTCACTTCTGCCTAACTCATGCACACCAGCACCCTCTCTGCTCATCCAGAAACCACTGTTTGCTAAAGATCCACCATCCACAGAAGATAACCAATTAATGTTCACTCAGAAGCCACATCATGTCAGTGATCATATCCAGCACTGAAAATCTTGTAAAATTGTAAGTGTGGCAAAGATGAGCACACCCAAGCATTATGCTATCCACGAGCTACATGACCGAGGGCAGTTTCACCTACCACCTCTAAGAACAGAACAGACTTGTGCCCCTCAAGCAAATCTCCCAGCACAAACAGTCACAAACTCTCAGTACCCTCCAGCTAGGCAGCCTCACACCTAGATGTTAAAGTCATTCACCAGAAGGGACCCTCTGCAGCCAGCTGGAAACAGGGATGTGGCTGCTGAGAGATAAGAGTGTCCAGCTTACTGATGGAAAAAGCAGAGAGGCAGCACCTAGCATATGGCAGAGGCAAGGGTGCACCACAAGAGATTGCCACATCCTCTCCTTCTAGCTGTGGCTTTCATTAAGGGTGAGAAAGACTTGTTCAGCTTTAGAGTCATGTTACAAAAATCGGCAGTAGGCTCCAGGAGCTTCCACTTACAGAATACTTTTGTGGAACAACCATATGCTGAGAGGCCATGGTACTTCCAAAGCTTCTCACTCTTGTTCAAATACAATTAATGCAAGTACAACACAAGAGGACTTAAATAAATCATTTACTGAAATTCCCCTTTACACTTCTCCATGGTCTTACACCGTGACCAAAACGCAGTCACTAGGCAGAACAGGTAACATCTGAATTTCGGAGTAGTTGTTCATTAAATCTCCCCAGTAAGCTACCAAAAATCTCTCGCCATCCTTGGATAATTGACCTGATTCACTAATGGCTTGAACAAAACCCACAGTTCCAGTGTCTGAGAAACCAGGCTTACAGCTGCTCTGTATCACGAGACTGAAACCAAGCTGCCGTGGCATGCTGTTGAATCTGATCCATCACTTGTAATAAGATCCTCTAGCTCTTAATTCCCTGTTTTGTTGTGGGTTTTCCTTTCCTTTTCAACATTTTTCTTTTAAATCTTCTTTTTTAAAGAGTGGCTTACTTCATAAGTCATAACTTTTTCTCAAGAACTTGCCATGCTGCACTGAGCTTTCAAAAGCCAGATACCTTAATGCTGCATGAAACAGGACAGTGGCTGCAGCTCAAGAGATCTGCAGTGATGGAGCAGATCAGGAACCCCCCCAGTGCGTGAGCTTGGCATTTCCCTAGCAGTGCCTAACTCCAACCCAGGAAAGGTAAATGTACTGATAATATTTTATACAACCACTGACCATTTTTATTCCCCACTTTCAGCAGCAGAAGAGACAATGGATGGCTAAACAGGGCAAGTGAACTTTGTGTACTTTGGAAAGGCAAGAAGATTGACACATACCTGCATTTACACTTCAGTAGGCTCAAACTATAAACAGGCTTTCCACTGTGTAATCTTAGTTTCCTCTTATCCTCAGGTTTAAATTAAGTCTTTAAAATAACAAATAAAAATAATCAGCCTCTTCTCATGGTCCTAACTTCTATAAAGAAATTCCAGTGGATTGATGGAAAATGAAAGGGAAAATAAAAAAGAAAGTCATTGCAGAAAATGACTTCTCCCTATTATTTTATACTGCCTTTATTTATGCCAAGCCCTGTGCCATTAGGTATACATATATATATATATGCATACGAAGGTTCTTTATACATTTACATGTAAATTAGCTCATTATTCTATGGTTTGTCATTATCCTGTGTGATAGGGTCAGGGCCACAGACTGGTGAAAGGCAATATGCCAGCTCAAAGTAATAGTCCAAGGCTTCTGAAATATTTAATTTTCTGTCCTAGTTATTCCTGTACTCTTCATTCCCAAGAAAAATCTGCTGCAAGAAAGGCAGACCTAAGTCCATGCTACAAGCTGCGTGATCTGCTGAGAATATAGTGGCACAAACAGATGTGCAAGTTTCTTGGTTTAATCAGACCTTAAGATAAAGGTCTGCACTGTAAAATCTTTCACGAATTACCTGGTTTTAATTAGGAGCTTTAAGGGCTTAAGGGCTAAGTGAAAAGGCTGTTACTAAGGAGATATTAGACAGTGCTTCCACAAATTGGAATTGTTACCCAAAAAATATAAATAAGAACTACTAAGGACTACAGAATATTTAATGGTGGCAACTTGCTTGTGTTCTGACTCGTACAGTTATCAGTGCTGAGCATGGAACTGCGTTACCATGGGCTGAGCATCAGATCTGATCTCCAAACCTCTTACGTGCATAAAAGCACAAGATAAGCAACAGATGGAGCTGGCAGGCTTCCAGAGCAACCCCTCTGCGTTTTCTACAAGTGCTTAATCTTCTGCAGAACCAGAACAGGCACCTTCCTTAGTTTCCAGTGCCTTCCAGGTCTTTTCTAGCAGACCAGTTCCTAAAGAGGAATGCAGAACATGTTCATTCTCTTGATTCTGACCAAGCCACGTCCTGTTTACATGTTCCTAAAATGTAATTGTCAACTGAGTTTGACTTCTGAACTCGCATAATGAATTCTTGGTGAGATGTGAGGTGGCATGTACAAATACATGGCAACTTGCTATTTTTAAAAATATTACGAATGTTATTTTCCTGAAAATATAAGAGGAATAGAAGAGTCATTTAATACAAGAATTGCATTGACTAAAGAGAACTCTTTAAAAACGTGCATGATCTGTCATTGTATGTGCTCCTTTGTTTCCATCTGAATATAAAAACTGGCATTACAGCCCCTGTTTATGGCCTCTCCCAGCAGAGATGAGCAAAATACATAAAGCACAAGTGTAGGAGAACTATTAGTTTTCTAATTACAGAAAACTGCTTGTTCAGCACTGAAAGAAAGGAATAAATTTTATTTATTTTAGAAAATAGTTTTCTGTGCTGGTTCAGAAAAGTTCTTTGTGAGTGGAAGAATCAGGCTCAGTAAGCGTCTGTCAGGAGGAAGCACACTGTCATCCGTCTTCCTTCAAAGTGTCCTGATCATTCAGTCAAGTACACATAACGCCATTTGACTTGAGTGGGCTCATGGGTGACAAGCAGCAGATCACCAGTGATTCAACATGTCAACTCTTTAGATGTGCTCTGTAAGCCCACTGCTGCTGACCACACTCGATTTCAAAACCACCCCAAATCATCTATAGAATAAGGGTCAATATTAATTATTCTGTACGAGTCACTCAGCAAGCTCAGCCTCCCAAAGGATCACAGCTTGGCTGGACACCAATACATGAACCATCTGGCTTGCTACCATACATCTTGGAGCTGGTTTCTATAAATAACTGTGTTTAAAGAATTTGAAGGACCTGTTTGATGATGTGATGCATCATCTGATCTTCTTGTACATCAATTAGCACATAATTATTTAGCATAATCTGACTATCACTTCTCATTTTCCCATTCAATAGTAAGAAAAAATGGAGCAGAACAGAGATTTTAGAGAAGAAAATAATTAGCTGCTCCCCCTTTTTAATAGTGTGCAGCACTCCAAGTGGATCATGCAATTCTATTAGCATTCTTCCATCGTAGTATCTAACATCTCACATTTTTACTCAAAAAACAGGGAAAGCAGCTGAAACAACTGGCCAGATGATAAATGTGGTATCTGCACATGTTTAAACATGCTTCTTATTAGGAAGAATGGATGCGCTAAAAAATTGCAATCATAAAGGTCTACAGGATTTGAACTTAAATCCTGTACCACAGAATCCACTTGCTCAAGGAACTGCTTGAGTCCATCTTGGACTACAGTGCTTCAGTGCGGGTAGCAGGCTTGCAAGTGTCTGTTCTCCCATCTACATCTGCCTATGCAGCCCTTGTAAAGGAAATTATTAATTCCGTTAGGAGGAAGAATGGGGTCAAATAACATAATTAGCCAAAAATTAATACTGATAACTTAAAATACACTGCACTTGTCTGTGATAGAAAGGGACAAGACTCAGGAAGGCTTAATATCCTGGTAAATTACTACGGTTCTGGTCCCAAAGCAGACAGCTACCTTAGGATATCAAAAATTATTATTACAGAGGGTATTATCAGCACACTTCATACATCACAATCTGACCTTCGCCCAAAACTACCAGGCCCTGTATTTATGTCAGCAAGATAAAGCTCCAATAAAGTTCTCATAAGCGCTAGTTTTTAAAGTATCATGTTAAATTTTAAGTTGTTTTGTACACCAAAACATCTTAACGTTTGCCAAGGCAGCTGGTGGCTGGGTATCAAGCACATCTGCTTTCAGAAGTGCTGGCCAGGCATCGGGAAGAAAAACACACATGAAATCAGAAGCTTAGATTTTGCAACCTCATGTAGACAGTGCTCTAAACACATTGCTTCCAGGGCTATTGCCCTTGGCATCTGGTGTGTATTTTCTATAGATATGTTGAAGATCAATTCAGTTACTGCTGTAAGCAATTGCACTGCTACCTTACTGAACAAAAGATGGGTTTCCCACAATGAAGTGTGAGTATGTGACTTAATATCTCTTCAAAGCTAGTCATTTTGACTCTGACTTCTGTAAAGAACCAAGAAAATAGCTACATACTATGAAATAGGTGCAGCAATTAATGGAGGCAGAGGACAAAGACAGAAAGAATGGCACCTATTACTAATTCTAATGTGCTAAAAATGTGTGTTAATAAAACACACATAAATCTAATAAAAGTGAATTAAAGCAAAAATAGCCAAGAGATATGAATAATGGAGGTTTTCCAAAATTACTGACACTGTGTTTTGATGAATTTATAATCCTCCCAGAATCAACCAGGATTAAGGCACACATGCACCTGCACAGACACACTCTTCCCTCCAATTCTCCCATAACCACAAACCACGATTCATGCAGCCCAGACCACAACTATTTATGAGCCTGACTATGAGAAACCACTGTCACAGTGTGCTAGAGCAGGTGGCCTGGAACTGCATCTACCTTTCCCTGTTGTAGGGGTTTGACAGTACGGGCTGCAGTCTCCATCACCCATCCCTTGAATGCAGATGTTACTGTACTCATCATGCCCAAGCCATCACCAAAATCAAAAATAATAAATAAAAAATAATCCCAAGACACTAAGGAAACACCAACAGTAAAACAACTCTGCAGTTTCAGTAGAATAAGTTTCTAGGTAGAGCATTAAACCGTATTTCCTTAACTTTCAGAGGAAGAAGTTGGATGTTCTTCAGAACTTCACAGTGCAGGCTGAAAAAATGGGTTAAGCATAAAAGTAAAGTGATTTAATAGATTGTTTCACAGTCTCAGTCAAAAGAAAAGCAAATAATAAACAAGTGGTTAAAAGAAAATGGGAGGATTGCCTGACTACTGAAATAGTAGTAGGCTTCAGTGACCTCGAACGTCCTAAGATTTGGATCATGAAAAGTATTCTAGCTCTTTTTCATGTACTTTTCCCAGTCTTCTCAAACTATATGCTAGGCCATGTTAACTAGTAAACTGTCATTGTTTTCAAGAATTATCAATACTTCTGTAGCAATGGGAAAATCCCTTTGCTAAGATGTGTTACCTTGCTTTATTTCTGTGGTGCTTGTTCTTCCCTGCGCAGCTGATTTATCCCCACAGGATTTTGACCTTTAGTACTTGCTGACAACATGTCTGACAAATAGCTTTTTGCTGTGGTAGCTGAGGTTGAGCCATCTGTTTTTTTCTCTAGAGATCCATGCCTTATTCATAATGGCGTTTTTCTGTTTCATTCCCTGGGGAATAGCACCTGCCTACTGATTTCCTATTTGACCCCAAAATACATCATCACGTTTTGACAACTGATCCCTCCCCTTCGTGGCCCAGAAAGCACTCTGCTCTGGAGGCACCCGTGCATCCTTCATCCTTGACGGTACAGGCCAAGTGGCTTCCTCATGGATCATGGGCAGGCTGCAGTCAGCTTTTGGATTTGAACTGGAGGAGACCACTGAAGGTATCTGAGGAGGAAAGAAGAAAACAGAACCTTGGATAACCCTGTGTATTTCTGTATATTGTATGAAAACAGATCACTCTGTGCTTTGTGGCTGCTTTTGAGCACTGGTATCAGACTCTCACTGGGATTTAATTAACATTCATGTGATCTATATAAAGCAGTAATCCCTATGTTTACAAAGATCAGGCCAGTCAAGAAACTACTTGCATTCCTCTCTCCATAATAACCTTATTTTATGACAATCTTTTTATTGATTCATTATAAGCCAACATTATATAATAAATTCTTAACTAAAAGGAAATTTCATATCTAGCATGATTTTTTTTTTACTATTAATGCTAAAACCAGAAAATTTAAAATGTTTTATTCTGTTTATCTTAATCCAAGATTATAAATGAAATTCAGTAGAGCAGTATTTCTAACTGCTTTATCCAACCGTCTCCAGTAATTGCATACTTGGTTTCCATACAATTATGGGGAGGTTATGTTGTCCCAGAGAGTGTGAAATCTCCTGCCTGGTTAGTTTAGCAGCAGACTGTCACAAATGCAATTGCAATTGATCAGCTCTGTTCTTAACAGGATTCCTGCAGTTAATGGAAATTACTATAAAGACCTTCAGGGCACAGGAATAATTGGATCACTAAAAATAAAAAAAAAAGGAAAAAAAGGTAGAACAAGACCAACATCACATTTATAAAACCTCCAACAAAAGTACGCTTACCAGAGAGCACACCACGAGGTAAACAATACTGTAAAATATTTTGTACAAGACCCAAGGTGTTCTTAAACAACAAAGAGGAAAATAAGTAATGAACATTAAGCATTCATTATGCTCAGCTAAGAGTCAACCATTTGTCTCTGGAGGCAATCATTCAAATATCTACATGATCTATAAAAGATGAATAGATTCTGCTAAAACAAAAGCTATAAGAAAATTTTTACTGACCTGGCAGGTTTTGTGATGGCTTCGTCTTAGTTCTTGATGCAAGGCTATGATCCTCTCTGGGCTTGTTAAGTTTATAGGAGAGCCAGCACACACATTTGGAATGATGCAAGGACTAGGGATGTTGTCCAGCTCTTGCTGAGAGTGTGCAGGTATTGACCCAGTCATCCCATTCACTTGGACATACATCTCATGGTCTGGCTTTCCACTGGCCTGTGAAATGTCCATGGAAGAAGGCAGCACCTGCAAGGGAAAATACCGTTTTGAGAAATTCGAGTTACATTTTCTAATGCTGATTACTTTGGAATAGTGGAAACCAGTCAGATTAATTAATTACAATAAAGAGTCACAGAAATCAAATGTAAAGAAACCACATTTACCAAAATCACGGAAAAAAAAATACCAGCCATTTCAATGTGAACCACTGCTGTATCTGTCCACAAAAGGAATCCTGCATTCATTAACTATCCCCCAAAACAAAGAAATCTCTAAGGTTTACCTGCAGCCCAATTTATGTCTGTCTGGATAGCAAAAAAACCTAGATTTAAAGGTAGAAAAAAATCACTAATTTTAGGAATTGCCGAATAGTAAGTCTGTTCTTGAAGATACAAAACATTTCTAACATGATTCTATCACCACATATTCTCTCACTCCACACTGCACAGCAAACTCAGATTTGTTTGCCTACAAATACTGAAGAACACTAAGTGGAATAGAGTTGAAAAGTGTATTATTTCAAACTGAGAGACAAAGGGCAGGTGTTTAACTAGGCACCTCTTCACAACAGCTGCAAGGAGGAAAAGACCTCCCTGAACATAAATGACTATCACAAGGCAGCAGCACCTCATCATTCAAATCTAAATTCATTAAAACTACAGGATCAGTGCTACATGTTTTCCTCACCATTGACAGAGAATCAAATTTAAGATTGTTAATCACAGTTTCAGCTTTTGAGTTTTTAAAAAGAGTTACTTAGGTATTTACTTACAAAATATATCTGTTTATGAGTTACCACCTCAGTGGCATTAGTTCTGTTGTAAAAACTCCAGACATGCAAATACCATAAAGGTGCTAGCTCAAGAATTGATGTGATGTATAAAACAGAGCTTACATAAACAGTGCCCTGGTTTTGCTTTCTACAAAAAAAGCTGGGGAGGGGCTTTTTAGGATCTCAGGTAGCAACAGGACTGGGGGGAAATGGAGCAAAGCTGGAGATGGGGAGATTCAGACTTGATGTGAGGAGGAAGTTCTTTCACCATGAGAGTGGGGAGAGCCTGGAATGGGTTGCCCAGGGAGGTGGTTCGGGCCCCATCCCTGGAGGTGTTTAAGATCAGGCTGGATGAGGCTCTGGCCAGCCTGATGTAGGGTGGGGTGTCCCTGCCCATGGCAGGAGGGTTGGAACTGGATGATCCTGTGGTCTCTTCCAACCCTGACTGATTCTGTGATTCTGTCACTTCTTCCCAGTGAGGGTGACAGGGCATTGGAGGGGGCTGCCCGGGGGGTTTGTGGAGTCTCCTTCTCTGGAGGCATTTGAAACCTGCCTGGTCTTGGTCTGGGTGATCCTGCTGTGGCAGGGGGATTGGATGGATGATCTTTTGAGGTTGCTTCCAGTCCGTAATGTTCTATCTGTCAGGATCATTACCTATGACTGTTGTGTGCATTAAAAAAATCAATCAACGGATTCTGAAATGCCATATTGGTGTAAAATCACGATGAATTCAACCTGTGAAAATAAGAGCATTTATTGACAAGTTCATGCATGAGGGTGCATTATCATATTAATGGCATAAAGACGAATGTGTGGTGTATAAGCTGCTGCAACTGTCAAGCAAAGTTTTACTCTTCTGCAGGAGAGATCACCATGGAGCTTTATGAGAAAGATGCTGCTGGTAAGCAGCTCAAGAGCAGCTCCAGTACTAAGGTTAAAGCATCAGTAAGTACTAATGGTGCTGTACCATACCATAGTTTTTGAGGTGACACTGAATCCCAGCCGTTGACATATACAAACTAGCCAGACCTGAAAGGGCTCATGGCTCATCTCCTGCTTGCAAAGTGACGTTCAAAGCTCATAGGCTCCCTGTAGTAAATGTGTCTCTTTGGATTCTCAAGTACTCCAAAGCAATGGTATTCAGCTTGTAGGGTCAGAGGTGTGGACTGTGCCTGCTCATCTCTAGACCCTGTGTGCTGCAGGACAGATCCTTACCCAGGATATGTGGTACAAAAACCCATGAGTGGTAAACACAAGCAATGAACACTCTCTTTGATCCCATTTTACCTTCTGTTCTTGCCTCCCAATCATGAGAGGAGGGAATCAATGCTGCTGAAATATGGCCATTGTTTTCATTAAAGAACTAAACACAAGCATGCCTGGTCAGCTGAGACACTCCCCAGGAGCAGCTACAACCTGCATAATTTCCTTCAGGCTGAAAAATTGGCCAGGCACAAGATGATGGTACGTAGGAACTGAGAGATCACTCATGTTGACCACCTCTTAACACTTAATTTTCATTGCTGCTCTCCCCTAAAAGAATTGCATTCTCTATACTGATTACAGAGGGAGTCTGTGACACTATCTGAATATAGCATTTGCTTGGGTAGGGTAGCATGAATACCCAATCATATCCTAATGCCACAGGCCAGCTTTCAGCTAGAAAGTGGAAGATGTACATCTGGATGTTCCCCTATAAACAGAGAAACTAAAAGCAGCTTCAGAAGTCCTTGTTTTCTAACCAAGGTTATGAGAGCAGTATTTTTCCCAGGCACTCACCAAAAAAGCGCTGGCTGGCTGAAAGCAGGGAGGCATTGCAAAGGGCAGCCCTGGAATGTTCTGAGGCATGATCACATTCGATCAAAAATTATTTCATGAGAACCTCGTTACTTTAGGAAACACAGTTAGAGGCATCCCTGGTGATAGATGAGAGTTAGCAGGAGCAGAATAAGTTCTGGAGCTTAATGACCCATGCAAAGGCAAATCATTGTCCTCTGCATAGGTCAGAGAGCTGGCAAAGCTACCAGAAAACATATAGCACCAAATTAAAGCTGTGACACTGGCACACTTCATTTCTAAAAAAATAATCTCCTTGCAGGATTTTCGTTTCAGCTGCTCAACCCGCAGACATTTTTGCCTCTTGGATTGCCAAATTCTGATGCAGTCAAACTAGAGAAACTCGGTAGAAGACAGGTTAATGCAAACCCTGATGAGCAATGCTGCTACTACACTGATGAAGTTTTCACAGCAAGGTTTGTGTTGTATTTGAAAGTCGGTGTGCTTCTCAAAAAGTCTTATCTTCAATGCTTCTTATTAAACATTTATCAGAGAATAATGGAAGGTTAGTTTTTAAAGCTTTTTTAAATTATGAATTTACTGTTCCAAACCAATACAGGCTGCTGCCCATGAACCAGAGCAAAAATCACTGCTAAAGATTTCTGTTATGTATGCAGACAGGAAGCAGATCTAAATCTCTGTCAACCAAGACAAATTTTACTTGAATTCCAATGATCCAAGTCACATTTTCTGCAACGTCAGAAGTTGCTTCCTTCAAAAAACTTTGACTTTTGAGGTCCTTTGGTCTTGGTGCAGCACTGTCCCCAAAAGACTAAAAGCCCAAAGTTAAATTTGTTCTCCCCTCTGTGAGTGGAAATCATCTGACCAAAGCACCTCTCTTCTGGCTCTTATACAACCAGCGGAGTCCAACTTTTATAACTCCTCTTAAATTACCTAAAGCAGACATCTAGAATAGGCAGGATACATCCTGCAGGTACCTCTTTCTCTCCGGTAACTAGGAAAATAAATAGTTAAACTACCACCGATGTGATTGCCTGAAGTCAAACATGAAGTGCACAAAGTGCCAGAAAGCTTCTGATCTCACCAGCCATGCACAAATCATTTCAAGGAGAGGGTCAGAAAATATTATTTCAGGCCTGTTTCCTTCAAATATGATTCACAGGAAAGCAGTAAGTGATTTCTTATGAAGAAATAAGCAGGAAAAAAAGGTAAAAAAAAAAGGCATTGTTCTACTGAAAGTATTTCAGAAGAAATCCCCTGATACGAAGGTAGATTAAACTACACTATTGCGCACATTTATTCCCTATTCTGTAAAACGAATGATTCACTACAGTGGGCACATTCTTTGCCTGGAGCTTTCCATCCATGAGGCTCAAAATGGCTCTATGAAACATAATAAAAAGCACTACCATTTATCCCTATATTCCTTGCACAAATTCTCTGTCAGCCCTGAGAAATGAGGGCAAATATCCACAATAATTTCAGATCCACTATACAGAGAAGATAAAATATATCATCATGTCAAAGCCTTCCAGGGCAAGAGAAATTTAAGTGAATGAGCACAGCAGTATTAGCCATTGTCGCAGTTGGACAGAAGCTGATGGCTTGGTCATCTGATGGAAGGAATTAAACATAATCCTGTTTCTCCACCCCAAAAGAGGGAGGATAGTCCCCAAATACTGCACAGCTGCAGTGGTTGGGATGAGCCATGTGAAAGGCAAACCAAGCTCATTTATGTGTTCGTGGTCCTCCAATACACCCAAAGCAGCATGGATACAGCCTTATGCCTAAGTTAGTCAAACTGGATAAAGCTGGTTTCTTTAACTGTAGGCACCTATATTCAGAAAAAACCCTGGACACTCCTCTTTCACATCTCATGAGTTATGTGGAGCATCTTCCCACTGTTGCCATCCCAAGCAAATCAGTTGAAGCAAAGCCCAACAGCAATCCTTTTAGTCAGTTTAGTGGATATGGCTGTCTAACATCAGCTGATGAATTTTGTCCTGTGCACTTTCCACTGGGTAAAACAGGAAAACAATAACTGTTAATAACACCCATGAATTAATTCTACAACAGCAAGATAAGAAAGATGAGGCCAGGGATTTTCCAATAAAAACCACAAACATTAAAGTGGGACACGGCAAAAGGTCAAAAATAGCCACATAATCTGTGTCTGACACTGGGCATGTGAAGCCCAGCTATGGCATGGTGCCAGATGCGTCTGCTGGAGGCAGCCCTCGTCCCAGGATGTGTCCTCTCTTCGGACACATGCTTGTCATTTTCTAATCACAAAATGGTTTTAGTTATTTCAGCTGCCCAAATTTACTATCACTCCACAACAAGGGTCTCCAATGGCTTTTCAGTTTAGATATTGTAAAAGGAAAGTATATCACAGAGAAATTAACTTGGTCATGCTTCCAAAAATGTGAAGTCTATGTTAGATATACACTGTCATTCGTATGCCTCCCCAGATTGTTTTCAACATTGGGAGGCAGCTTTTCTTTACCATCCTGACATGACTTTTGCTTTCAGCACACTGACATTCGTGTTTCATTTAAATAAAATCCCTTATGTGTAACTGTGTACACTTATTATGACAAACTCTTTTAAAATTAAATTAAATTACACTGCATTAATTAAACTAAATTACAAATAACGAGTTTCATGGTGAGGAAAGTCCAGTCTTTACAGGAATTGAAAAGAACACCGAGAGAAGGAAGACTAAATTTTTTCTTAACATATTCCTGTAGTGTGAATCAGGCCTTAGTGAAAAGTAAGCTGTGGAAACAAAATCATGAGATACTACATGATTCCAGAAAAATGTATTTCTCATTCAGGAACAAAAGAAAGAAACACTGGGCTAGAGAAATAATCAACAATGTCAAGACTTGAAATGTGTACTGCTTGCTAAACTGATCTGGCTAGTGCAAATCAGCAAAATAAAGCCATTGGGACAATAACAACAGTGAAGTCTGAATAGAAGCTCCAAAGATGATTGGTTTTGCCTCAAAGTGTCTTTGTGTTTTAGTATTTTAATTGGGACACTTCTGGCAAACAGAAGGGAATAACCAACGGCCCATTCTGTCCTGAACAAGCAAGGAACTGCGGTTCACTTGTCTTCAAACATGAGTGACTTATTGATGCCCATAAGTCCTTCACTGAAGCCAGAATGTTCTAGCAAACAGCTAGGGCAGATCCACCCAATCTATATGTTATTCCATGTAGAGATGAAAAAGGATTCTTAAAAGAATTTTGAAACATACTTTCTTCTGAGAACCAGACATAAAGGTTGTTACTAAACTACAAAAGACCAGGCATTGAACTGAATATAGAGCATTCAAAGGGGTCTAGATCAGCCCTTCATGCATCACTGCAAAGCTTTGATTTCATTAGTAATCCAAAGCAGGAAGATCTTCTGCCAAAGGTACGGGCTCCCATGTGTCACTGGATGTCAGGGACACAGCGAGTTGCATATTTTTAATTTAGGAAGGAAATTAAATAAATAAACAAAAGAAAGATCTCCACATCTCCAAACAAACAAACAAACTCATCAGTCTACCAGGTTTTCTCTAGAAGCATTCAAATGTGAGGAATTGTTGAGAAATGAAAATCTGAGAGGAAGGAAGAGAATGAGCTTTCAGAGGAGTTTTGTGTAAATAAAAGCTGGGCATAGCCCTGGAACCTTAGATGTGAATTGCAGTGAGAATAAGAATTGAAATGCAAAAAATTAATCCTTAAAGATGAAAAGTCAGTTCAGTTTAACATATGCTTACGGAGTTCAGTAAAGGACTCTTAAAATCAAAGGAACATATCGCATTAATATGGATAAAGAATAAGTCTTTATTCTTTTTCACTGTAATAATTATTCATTACATTGGGAGCAGTGACGCTTGGACATTTTCTCCATGGAAATGTTTTCCATTGGAAAACTACTTCATAAAAACCTAAATTTTTGTGGGAACATACAAGTCTGCCTTGGCAGGAAAGGCTTTCCTTACTACACATGGAATTTCTTATTGCAGAGTTCAGCACACACCGGAATGGTTCAAGGCTCAGTGTCAAGGTGCCCAGCAAGAGCCAGTCTGCTCTCTGCATCATGAAAAAAAAAACAAAGCAGGCTTGAATCCAAGTGTGCCTGGGCCTAAGTGAGACCTCTGGCCACCATATTGCTGGAGACTATCCTCTGTACAATATGATTAGCTAAATACCTGTTGAGGCTGGGAATTGAAGGTGGGGCTCCCATGTTATTCTGATGGCCATCAGAATATAGGGTCAACGTAAATCTCTCCTGTTGGAGGTGCTAAGTTCTGTGATAACAAAACATTCAGGGAGACAGTGTAAGTGTGCACAGTATTTTCATATTTACAGCATTGGCAAGGTTTACACTAATGCTTGTTTATCACAGCAATGTCTGAAGTCAGTAATGTACTATCTCCCTCTGACAAATTGCTGTCACATAAAACATTCATGTCAGCATGAGCTTAGGTGAGACAGCTTTGGACCCAGACTTGGCATACTCAAAGGAGATAAAGCCAGACTGAATTCTGCCCCTTTTTTTGCATCCAGGAATCGATCTACCTTTTTCTTAACATTCAGTTAAACTACTGTTTGCTACAAGAAAAAGTGTGACTGAGTGACAGCCTACAACATGTGATAAAACTAAAGAGTAATCATCTCTGGATTGATCCCGAATAACACTCTGTCTGCAAAGGTAATCAGAAAACCAACCATGTGGATTTACTATACTATATGCCCATTCTCAACGTCTTTAATTCTGCTGATGAAGAATAGATGCCACTATCATTAAGCAAGAAATTATTTTAATTTACTCATTTGCAGTACATTGTGTTGCTGAAGTATAAACATAGTCTGAACCCGTGTTCTGTGTCCTGCTGAGTCAGGCAGCCTCCTCCCTCAAAGTTTTATGAATGCATAACACAAAAATATTCCCCTTCCTCCCCTTTTTAACCAGCAGGTTTCTGCTTGAGTAAACTTGCAGGCTTTGCTTAAAACAATGAGAGAAAATTAAAAGAAAAACCCTGAAGTACTGCAAGGGAATTTCTGTTTCTCCAGATTTCCAGATTCCGATTCCTGTCTTGAACTATGTCTTCAAGTAGGTTCTACTCCAAAAATATGAGTTCTACTCCTAGTATCCAAGCTATTAATGATAACGTAGAGCAAAACCAGGTGTGAAGCAGAGTATATGCTTTCACCTTGCCAGCAAAATACAACTAACTCCATTTTGAATATCTATGGCTACTGATTTGACTTAAATCTTAAGATGATTTGTTGTAGACAACTACTTTCTTATTTCTTTAGAAATCTGAGATGAAGCATTGTGCAGGAAGAAAATGTAAAATTAATATTCGAAGTGTAATTGAATAATCTAAGTTCCACAATCCAATAGGATACTTAGTCAAGATATCACGGAAAAGTATTTTGTCTGGATCACTGATATACTATGTGATAATCTCCAGAAGATTCAAACCTTGACAAAACCAGCTGACTCCACTGACCTGCCTAAAGCAGTATTTGTACGTGTTGAGTCTCACTAAACACTTAAAAAAATTTAGAAATCACTGCATTAGTCCAATAGCAGAAAGAGGAGGATCCTACATGGAAGTACAAACACTTACCTCTTGATCACACATTGCTGTAAACGCAACTGTGTACTCTGTCAGGGCGATGTCATTCACCAAGTTTTTCACCTCCTGATCAAACGCAGAGTTAGTAATTCCTTGCCTGTGGAGATCTCCGTGCATCCTCATAATGAAACTGTTTCTTTCCTGGCACTTTCGGGTGAGGCAAGCCAGCTTAGCCTGTACAGCACAAACACATAATTGCTGACTTTACTCTCTGTTGAGACTGCCGGACTGCAGTTTGTGCATTATCTGTAATTTCAGAAATTCTGACCCAAAACTATAGATCACATTCCTATTTTTCTAGGCCATTGGCTGCCTCTGCTCATTGAAGTAGCAATGCATTCACACATAAACTGGAAAAAAATGTCATACAAGATCTCCCTTTTGACAGGCTGAAGAGTACCCACAGGAGTAGTGTTAGTCCTTGCCAGATAACTGAAGCCCATTAGCAAATGCCTAAGTCGGGGCACCTGTACGTGTCAGACACACGAGTCTGTCAGCACAGGGATACACACTTATGCAGAACCTGCGTGGACTTGCAGGAAAAGACAGTACCTTCAGAGGAGCTAGTGTCAACTTCACTTCAGACTTTTTCTTCTGAAGTTCTTTGTCCTGAGGGGTTGAAAACAAAGAATACTTTAAAATAATGCAGCAGTTTTTTGATATTTTAGACCTGTACACTTTGCATGTGTGCCCCTGTATTGCAAACAAGATGAAGCAACCTTGGTCTTACGTACTGCCAAAGGCTTTGTTATTGTTGGACCCCTATACCAGTGAGGTTACTTCATCAAAGCAACATCACTTTACAGACTTGGTATCCTTCATCAAGCACTCATGTTCCCATTTATACTGCTAATCTTCAAAAATACTCTTCTGTGGAAAACTTTCCCATTTCTTATCTGCCAGGGTGAACCAGAAAATCACGTCTGTACCTTATAATTAAACTGGTTTCTATTCACAGGAAACCTGCTTTCTGATGATTCAGAAAGAAATACAATACTCTGCTAGGTAAAATAAATTTCTGTTATGAATCAATACAGCAGTATTTGGCAACAAAGTACGGTTTGCTTTGCGTTCATTTTACTTGACAATTTGCATTTCTGTAAAGCCTACACTAAATATTTAGTGAGAACTGAGTCATGCTGAAAGACCTCACATAGTCCTCAGCTAATAAACTGTGGGCGTGGGAAGAAACAGAGAAGACAGAACAGGAAAGTTATGTCTTTACCTTGCTCCAGCACTGGGGACGAAGGAAACAAAGGAAAACTGGCAGTAGGACCCTGCACTGGTGATATTCAATTCTTGATGAGGCACGGAGGAAAACATTTTGCTGATGCAACAGAACAATTAGGAATACCCTGTTTATATGGCGAGCATGTCTCACCCTTTACTCAGCTCCCCTCTGATAGGCACAATCCATCACTACAGACTCCAGCCACTACAAACAGTTTTATTTCATCACAGAATCACAAAATCACTGGATTATTTAGGCTGGAAAAGACCTCTGAGATCATCAAGTCCAGCTCTGACCTATCATCACCACATCAGCTAGACCAGGGCACTAATCGTCACGTCCAGTCTTTTCTTAAATATCTCCAGGGATGGGGAGACTCTACCACCTCCCTGGGCAATCCATTCCAGTGTCTAAGCA
Source organism: Upupa epops (assembly GCA_013397515.1). NCBI lineage: Eukaryota > Metazoa > Chordata > Aves > Bucerotiformes > Upupidae > Upupa > Upupa epops. Next base: position 18,793 of record VZRI01004826.1, read on the forward strand.
CCCTTTCTGTGAGGAAGGGCTTCCTAACAACCCAACTAAACTTCTCCTGGCACAGCTTCAGGCCCTGCCCTCTCATCCAACACTAGTTGTCTGGGAGAAGAACACAACCCCCGCATGGCTACAACTTCCCTCCAGGTAGATGTGGAGAGCAATAAGATCCCCTCCAGTGTCTCCTTCAGGTTGAACAACCCCAGCTCCCTCAACCTTTCCTTGTAAGACTTTCCCTCTAGTCCCTTCACCAGCCTCATTGCTCTCCTCTGACCCACTCCAGTACCTCAATAGCCTTCTTGAAGCGAGGGGCCCAGAGCTGCCCACAGTACTTCAGGTGAGGCCTCACCAGTGCCCAGTA
>VZRI01004826.1:19174-50895 GCA_013397515.1 Upupa epops
CAGCAGATGGACTCCCCTTCTACCCACCCCCCCCAACCCCCCCCCACTTGGTGTCATCCACAAATTTACTAAGAGGACATTCGATCCCCTCATCCAGGTCATTAGTAAAGATGGTGAATGGAACTGGGCCCCAGCACTGACCCCCGGGGGTCACTGGACACCAACTGGATGGGGCACCATTCACAAGCTGAGAGAAGCCATTAACCCTGTGTACAGGACTGTTTTGAAGTAAATCACATAACATCACAAGGTTAGGGAAAAAAAACCCAAACCAACAAATAAACAAAAACCCCAGATCAAGCACAAACCAATCCAAACCTGTATAACAGGTGGTTTTATCATGGGGAAGTAAGAAGGAACTGGCACCCAGAGAGAAGAAAATCATCTTTGGTACTTCGGAGGAAAGACAGAGGAGAAGCATATTCTGTGCGTTATACGAAGGTACGAATGACATGATGGAGAAAATGCTGTTTAGTAATTGTTTCAGAGTATGATGGGAAATTCCAATTTGGCTCTTATTGTAGCTCTCTCCCCTTTATGAAAATTAGTTCCCAAAGAAATAGGAAACAAAATCTAAGGGAAAAGAGTCCCAGCAGGAATTTGCTTCCATCTAAGAATTTGACAGCTGTAGTCATGCTGAGAGCAGTAGTTTTGCGTATGTTCATGTCTGTTCCTGCTCTGTTTTGCCAGGTGACACATAGTGCACAAGTGTAAAAACTGCTCCTGTAAGTGTCCTTGTGCTTACATGGGGTTCTCACGAGAATACTGTGTCAATCGCAAACTGTACGCCTAACTGACAATGTGTTAATACAACTGTGTGATCCTAGCAGTTGAACCAAAAGGACTAGAAAAAACTCTATAAAAATTCCATTGTTAGCAAACTGTGTATCCTAATCTGATAGAGTGCAACAAGAGAGCTAGGAATGTCAAAAATCCTGAAAAGTCATGCCAAGTAGGTGGCTGTGTAAAGGATTTCCGCACCACTCTGCTTGCAGTAGACTGTGGGAATTATATCACAGTCTGGTGGCAACTTTTATTTAATTTCTCCATGGCATCAACCACCTAGGCAGTTTTCATGTTTTCCCCATTTATCTGAAGTATGGGCTACTTTTCTATGTGTGAAAACCATTTAACTATCCTCAGACTCATAACAGACGACTATTTGTTCTCTGCTTTGAGAAGAAACAGGTAGAAATTAAAGTCTAAGCTCACAGTGTCCACCCATTTAAGCATACAGAAAACAGCTTTACCTTTGCACATAGCTGAGCTTGAAGGACTTTCACTTCATTCTGCAAGTCACGAAACTCATTTTGTAATGCAGTCTGGTCCCTGAGCAGGGCTTTCAAGGTCAGCACTTGCTGCTGTAATCTCTTATTGGCTGTTTTATGCTCCTCTGTTTCTTGGGCATCTTTCGAAGTGAACACAGGCTAGAAAGCAAGTACAAAGCTCTTCAGATCACCCATGTAAAATAATGGCAATATCCTCGACAATGTTTTAAACCACTGAACTTCTCAATCAATATAGCTTCTTCTTGGCATGGCAAAACAACAGAAAAAAATGATATAAAATGTACTACCTGAATCCTTCATCAGCATTAGCACTAACATCTTGTGCTAACATTAAAATCGTTTATGAGCAATGAATACTTGATCCCTGAGAGGTATCCTTCAAGATAAGTATTCAATTACATCCATTTCAGATGTAAACAGATGAAGTGACCATCACACAGTGAGTACCAGTCCCCAGCTGCCATATGCTATATGCTACATGCATGCGTTGTTCTTCTACATATATTTATCTCAGAGAGCAAATTCCATCCCCTCAGCTGTATTTTGTTTTGGAAGTTTATTGACAAAACTAAACAGATTGTAAGTATAAATTTCAAATGTATTTTAAAAGAAAATACTTATTACATTAAAATCTACTAATAGTGGCACAGAGCAAGTAGAAGGAGAAGCTCCTGAATTTAACTCCTCTCACACTTTGTGTTTGTGAACACAGCTTTGAAATGATTGCTAAGAGCTTCAGGTTGATCATCAGCACCGTAAGATCAGCTCCTAGAAGTGACACTGTCAGATTAAATTAAGAATTAATTTAATTAATTTAATTCTGTATTAAGAATGAGAAAAATGTGAGAGTGAGGAAAGTTTTGTGAAAAACATTGAACTGCTATTAAAAAAATGTTGCACTGATGCACACAGCTAGATTTCTGACAACAAGTTAAATAAGCAAGACTGTAAGATCAAGCATGGCAGCCATTAGGTTCAGTACTCCAGTCAGATCTATGCTATACTGTGATAAAACTGTATATATAACCTTCTGAAAAAAACCATGCAGGAGGACAGTTTGATTTTAACGGTACTACCATTCATACAGCTAAGAGAAAGACTAACGTTCAGCTCTGATTTACAAACCCAGTTTCCATTGCTTTCTGACAGTCTTTCCAATGTCAACCCCATTAGTGACTACAACAAACTGAAGACACTGTTTCATAGCAAACAGTGCACTAAAGCCAGAGACCACATCACCCTGCCTGCCACACGTCACTGTAACGTAGACAAACCCAGAAACAGCTCTACTTTTCAAACGAGGGGCATTTCCACACTGTTCCTCCTAACGCAGCAAGCAGTCCATGGGCTCAAGCATCCTTTGTACCAAACTTTTTGGCTCCCTCTTGTGTTACGAGAAACGAACAATAGCAGCAGTTGGACACACCGAGATTGGTTAAACCATGGCTGCAGCGACAAAAGCCTGACAATAAATGAATCTGTGATGCGGTAATTTCCTCATCTTCTTCCTCCTCCCACCAGAAGTTTGTTAAATGAAAGAAGCAAACACTACCTTACTGAAGATGCTTAAATGTAAAAGAAGCAGAGAAGTAAAAAAATTGCTTAAAGGTTAAAGAGGGAGAGACGTTCCCTATTTATTTATTTTTTATGTGTTTTGGTGACCTGCTAGCAGTTTCTGTATTTTTAAAGCATAAACGGCTCACACAGGGTTTCTTTACAATCACAACTGTATGTCCAAGTTAACATTAACTATGGGTTGTGTAGTCAAGCTCCAGAAGGATGAAGTGTGAGGAAATAACCACAGGATAACTAAGCCCAGGATGCAGCATTTAATACACTGCTTTCATGGAAAATCTGAAAAAGCCTCTAGTGATTTAAGTTGGTGCCTTAACATTAAAAATAAAAAGAAAACATTCTTTCTATGCAAATTGTGTTTTTCTGAAAACTGAGTGAGAAACTGAGGACTATTTGTCTACAGGCTGTGATGGGAGCTGGCTGTTGTCTGGGGAAAACATGCAAATGCCTTTTACTCCTTTGCAAAGCTGCAGACAGTACCATGCTCCCTTCCTGATCACACCCATAGTTCCCCTAATTTCTGTGATAGCACCATGGCTCAGAAGGCCACCTCAGCATGCTAGAATATTTCCCCAAATATTTTTACGTCAAAAGGCATTTCCTCTGCTAACAACACCACTGAAACAAAGAGTCCTGACAGTAAAGTTGCAGTATATTATCTTGGTTCTCCATTGGTTGTGACGAATAATATCACAACAACTAGTTCAAGTCTCTACTGAGAACTAAGATCCCTGAGCTGGGGCCTCAGCTGCACTCAGTGAGTGCTGTAGAAATTAAGAAACACACAAAATCCTAAAAGACGTGCTCAAAACACATCTCACAATAGAGAGTGATGAAAATAAAGAGACAGCCTCTGTTCAAATGTGTCTACTCTCTTTTCTGTCGGTGTTATTTGCTTATTTATGCCAATAGAATCCATTTCCTTTAGTTAATGCACTTGAATCACACACGCAATTAGTTTTTATATCAAATAGTGTAACTAAAGGATAAATCAGTTCAGTAATGCACATGTTCTGCATCTTTGGCCCCAGAAGGAGACACATGTATATTAAAAAATGTAACACTAAACCTACAACAAATAATTAAACCAGAGGAAGTCAGATCCAAATTGAATAAGAGCAAATATGAGGCATAAATATATTACCGGTTAATAAAAATTAATGTGAAAAGTTTAGCAATTAGAGATATTTAAAAGTGTGCTTTTTCTTCTAAGTTTTTTTTTCAGAAGAAAAGCTGACTTGCACTTTTTCCAATGTAAAAACTTCCTGTCAATGCTGGGAATTTTATTCCCATGTGAGTCAGAGAATTAATAATCTTCATTCAGGGACCAATTAAATGTTTGCCTTACATTGTCCCAAACAAAATATTAAATCTCCGTTTTCCAAAAATGCTCCCAAAAACTTAGATGTCAGCTTGAACAAAACGGTGATAGATTCCATTAATTTGTAAACAGTTAATTTCTTCTTCTTTCTTGAAACAGACTACACTGTTTGAAGATGTTACTACCAATATGTCATCATGAGATAAAAAAATCTTCATTTCCACTTCATTTACTATCAGCAGTCATCATTCAGTCTTCTAAACAGCAGTGCATAGTGCCACCTGGAGTGTACAAGTCAGTATGAACTAGCTGTGTAAGACTTGCAGGTGGCCAACTACACAATCAGCCAGGATGCTTTAAGGCATTTAATGGGATAAATGGTGACATTTAGGCAAGTGAACTGAGCCCAGAATCTCTATACATTTCAGAAACTATTTCAGTCTCTTCTGAAGTGATATCTATCTAACCTGTTCAAAAATTGCAAATATTCTAGGTTGTCACAACACAGCTTTTCCAGCTGATAAAAGTTGCATATTTTTTTCTCAGTTTTCTTGCTCAGGAGGACAGCAATATTTCCAGAGCTATCTGAAAAGTCTTTATGACGGCTGCTTCCAGGAGATTATTCAACAATTTCATTTTGGTGGAAAACAGAAAATTTTATAAAAACTCAAAACCAACTGAAAATTCAAACTCTTCCATTTACAGCAAAACTAGAATTTCTGAGACACAGATAGACTGCAATAAGATTGTATTTATTCTCTGTGATAGAAAGATTTCATGGATTTTGGGGATATACTCGTGGGCTGCAGGCATCAATTGCAGGGTTTAGCTTTCCATTAATCCGCACCACTCGCTCACTGGCAGCAGTGCCCAGCACCACGTAAATAAATGAATTTTCCCCGTCTAAATCCAGCATTCTGGGTTAGAAGGCAGAAAGGTCAGGTAATGGGAACCCTGGAGACTCTGCCAACACTTTTGATAAAGCCTGCCTAAAAATCCACATCTCAGAAAACTACCTAAAGAAAGAAGGTCAAGAATAATCTTAAAAAAATGGAGATGTCCATAATGCCCTCGCAGAAAACAGACTTCATCTGTAGACATCTGTCTACCTTACATAATATCTGCTCACTTTCAAGTTTATAGCTCCAATGCCTCCAGGTGCTCTGCACTTGCTTCAAATAACTATTTCAAATAACAACAACATGTGCCTCTGCATGCAAAGCACTTCCTTCTAAGGAATATCCTTTTCTCAATTCTGTTGACGCACACACACCGTTACTTTACAGTGCTGCTTTCTAAGGATTTTGTCGCCAGCTTCTTGCTTAAGGCGGTCTAATTCTGAAAGAGCCTGGGTCAAGTGAATTTTGGTTTCTTCGTATCTTGTTTCAGCAAAGCCGAGTTCTCTGTACCACTTCTGAGCCTAATGGGAAGAATAAAACCACAAAATTACTCAGCACAATTACTGAGCATAGTAAGTCTAGCAGTGATATAATTTTTAAACACAAGCTTTAAATGTTTATAAATTGTTCAAACTAAACAATGCACCACTTATAAGAAATTAAAAAGATTCTTCGAGCAAGCCCTGTAGAAACACATGTAATTTAAACTATGCAGAAAAATAAACGAACCTTTACATTTATCTCTAAACTGGAAGATACCACGAGTATTTTGAACAAAGCTTAAAAAAGCAGTGAAGAGTTTATGTATTTGAGAGCCCTCAGGACAAATGGAAATTAAGATTTCTATGAGCTGGGGTAAAAAAAACTTCCTGAGAAATGTCAAAACTGAAAGAAGCAAAAGAGAAAACAACACTTCCATAAGCCCACCTGTATATTATTTCTAGAATGCATTTCCTCCCCTTATTCACACTAGGTGTCATTTTGAAACACGAAAAGCCACAAAGCACTCAGTAGATCATACGGTTGCCTGACAGCAATCTCTTTGCTTCATCTGATAGACCATTTTTTCTCCTTTGTCAAAGCAAAGATTTCACATTCTTTAAGTAAACTAAGAAAGGCGTTGTAATACAGAACTTCCTTGCAACCCACAAACACAAGTTAATAAGATATAAAACAAACTGACAAAGAGAAATGCTCTTTTTATGTTTAAATGACAAGGTTGGGAATCCTCACCTAATCATTCATCACTCACCCCTTCATTCCAGGGCATAACCTGAAACCTGGGATATCTGAAGCAGCTGTCAAACTACGAGTGCTTTGCACACCCACCGTGTATTTTGTATACTCAACCTTTGTTACTGCCAGTGTCTTTTTCACAAGTCTGAGAGATGCCATGAAGCATCCTCATAAATATGCACATACTGTAAAAGCAAAGCATTTTGCTTAGATAAGAGTGCAGATTATTAAAAAAAAAAGCCAGGAATGCCAAAGCTAATGTGTCTGCAAAGGCACAACACAGAAACTTGGTTGGTATTAAGACTTAACTCCAGTCATCCGATCAAATGTTCATGTTGGGGATGCTGGACTTGGTGTTTACCAGATGGATGTTGAGAGAAGGGTTAGCATGAATGACTTGCTCCATCACTGGGTAAGAAGATGCTGCTTAACAGTGCTAGATTTTACCTCTCAAAACTACTGAGTCAAAAACTACCTTGAATTTAGGTTTGCTGTGATCCTCAGGGCTTTCTGCCTTCTGCTTCTCATTATTCCCAAAGAAGGCAAGGGAAGTAGCCTGCCCAGAGACCAGAGACAGTCCTACCAGATAGATTCTTCTGTGTGTCTTTAGGATTCAGCTGCTGTTAAAGTGTGCTGGATGAACACTTCTGGCCACCTTGAAGTTCTGGCCAACCACAAATTACTCTAAGTCATCGTTTAACTGAAAAATCAAACTTCTGCAGACCAGAAGACTTCCCTGTTTTGTAAGTGGTAATTCCTGACAGGAAGAACTGCCATCTGAGCAAACAAGAAAGAAAATAAATTTCCTCTCCAGAGTAGCAACAAAGTAGGAGGTTACCTCTTTTTTTGACTTTTCTAACTCCTTTTCCTGTATTTTTAGTTCCTTATTTGCCTTTTCAACTTGCTCTTTCAGCACACGGTAGATTTCAAACACGCTGCCCTGGAATCAAATCAGAAAGACATGGCTCCTCTTACCCATAAGAAGTGGCACAGAAATGTTGACAGAACTATGTATGATTTCCTTCTGAATCACTAAAAACATCTGCATACAATTAGGATATTAGAGATATTGTTGATTATACTCAAGTGGAGTAAAGATTCTGCTTTTACAAGAGCACAGTAATCTCTACTGAAATTCACTGTGGTGTGAGTTTCAGGACTACAGAGGAAAAACGTGAACAAGAAATCCACTCTAAGTAAGTATTAGAGTCTTCAGGCATATCTATCACAAAAATAAAACCAGTAAGAAACCCAGATCCTGCCAGAATAACATTAGTAAGGGAACATGTGCATACTTGTCAGTAAGGCATTACTGTTTCACAATCCTGCGTGCTCACCACTGTAACAGAAGTGTGTGGAAATTTCGTCTACCAGAAGCTTTCATTCTTGCAGTAAGAGAAGTCATTCTTTTAAATGCTTAAACTCTTTCAAACATTATTTTAACTGCACTTTGCACCTTGCTGTACTGCTTTAAAATTCCTCTTCAGGAAAAACTCACTGGTATTTTGTCTTCTATTTACTGTCAGTGGGGCAGTCAAGCTAGAGACCTGTATCTAGTGGTATTCCTCAGGGGCCAGTACTGGGTCCAGTATGTTCCTCAGCAGTTTAGATGAGGGGATGGAGTGTATCACCAGTAAGTTTGCTGATGATACAAAACTGGAAGTGGTGGCTTACATGTTGTAGGGCTGTGCTGTCTGTATACCTGCATAGGCTGGAGAGCTGGGCAGACTGAAACTTGATGAGGTCCAACAAGGGCAAGTGTAAGGTGATGCATATGGGAAAGAACAACCCCATGCACCAGTACAAGCTGGGAACTGACTTGCTTCAGAGCAGTTCTGAGGAAAAGGAGCTAAGGGTTCTGGCAGGCCACAGGCTGACCATCAGCCAGCAACGTGTCCTTGTGGCAAAGGTCAATGGCGTCTTGGGATGCATTACGAAGAGTGTGGCCAGCAGGTTGGAAGATGCTTTTCCTCTACTCTTCCCTGGCTAGGCTGCATCTGGAACACTGCATCCAGTTCTGGGCTCCCCAGCTCAAGATGGACAGGGAACTACTGGAAAGAGACCAGTGCAGAGCAGCTAAGATAGTTGATAGTCACATCCGCCAAGTGAGGAGAGGCTGGGAGAGCTGAGTTGGTCTAATCTGGAGAGGGGGAGACTGGAAGGAGACTCCATAAAGCTTATAAGAATGTAATGCTTGCCAGAATGATGGGACCAGGCTCTTCTTGGTGGTACCCATCGATAGGACAAGGGGAAACAGGTTTAAACCAGAACATGGGAGATTCAGTTTTAACATAAGGAAATAGGTTTTTACAGTGAGGTTAACTGGAAAAGGCTGCTCAGAAAGGCTGTAGAGTTTCTAACTCTGGAGACATGTAAAACCTGCCTGTTTGATCTACTCAAGGAGAACCTGCTCTGGCAGATGACCTCCAGAAGTGCCTTCCAACATCTACCATTCTACAAGTCTATGATTCTATTTCAGTTAACTTTAGCACGTCAGATAAACAACATATGGGATACTTTTTCTTCATTACAAAGATTATTAAGTTTGATACTCCAACTGGCACTTATATCTCCCCCTTTCTTTAGAAGATATTGCTTGATAACTTTTCTCATTGTTATTATTTACCTCTTTTCCAGGGAAATAGTTTGAGGGGTCTGTAACTGGAACTCCTTCTGTCTGAGTTACACTACAAGCTGTTTCAACTTTCTTTGGCTTAAGACCATGTTGACATTGTTCTTTTAGTTTTACTGTCTTTATTCCCAAACTTTTATCTTTTCTCAGCTCTCCATAGGTGAGACCCAAAGACGACATGAATTCTTTCAATCCGTTGTTTTCTAAAGTAAGATCTGCATTTGATTTCTGAAATGTATCAAGCTGTTCTGAAGTTGCTTGCTTTATTCTGTCGATTTCTCCTTCCAGTACACATTTTTCCTCCTGTAAATGAGAAATTGTTTGATAACAGCTGGCTTTGCACTCTTGAAGTTCTGAAATTAAGGTCCTGTGCTTGTCTTGTTCACAGCTCATGTCTGCCAAATATACCAACAAAGCTTCTTTTTCACTTTCTAAAAGAGATATTTTTTGTAAATATCCCTCTCTCTCTCGTGTTATTTCATCGTATTTTGCCACATATTTATCCTTGGTTTGTAATAACTTAGCTAGTTCTTTGAGGCACCTACTTCCTTCTTCTTTGAGGTCAGAAAGCAGCTGGAAATATCTTATTTTCCTTTCATCGAGACGTGAAACACTTCTGGGAAGTTTATTTGATGCTGTTGTCCATGAGCCAGTTTTAGAACTCACATTTTTCTGTTCAACATATGGGAGGTTCTTAGAGAAGGTTCTAACAAAAAATGTTCCTGGGATCATAGTGTTTTCTTCTGGTAAATTATTGTAACATTCACTCGGAGCTTCTTTCTCCTTAAGTAAGCTTTGTAATGAAACAAGGTTAGCTTCCCCTACTGCTAAAATGTACTGAAAATGCATATCCATCTCCTTTTCCAGAGCACACATCATCTGAGCATATTTCTCATTCTCCTGTTGTAACATACAAACTTTCTTAAAGTTATCTTCATTCTCTTGTACTAGTAGAAATATCCTCTGAAAACACACAGACACAACTTTTCTCAATGCCTCTATTTTCACATTACATTCATTACTGGCTTCTACTGATGCCAGATGACAGAAACAGTCATAAAGATTGCTCCCTGGTAGGAACAGTTTGCTTAACCCCACAGCCCTCTCCCGCACAGCAGACAATAGCGGATACCTGTCTTCCCCTGAACACAACAATTTCTGAGAGTATGCATATTGCATGTTTTCAGCAGTTATTTTTTGACCTGAGGAAATTTTCTCATCTGGATCACACAGTTCCAGTGTCTGGTCTTTCTTTTCTTTCAATCCAATATTGCTGCAAGGGTTGGTTTGGTGAGTTGGTTTCTGAGGTTGCTCTTCCTTTTCCTCCACTTTGATTATGCCTTCTCCATTACCTACCCTACTCGCAACAGACACGCAAATTTCTGAGAGGTTTGCCTGTTTCTCAATTAGTTCAGGGTTTCCTTCAAAGTGCTTCTTTAAGTCTTTAAAATGAACAGATAAATTTTTTATATCCTGTTGGCCATTTAGACTGTCTGTGGCTTCTATTTCTTGTTTCCCAGGACTGATCAATTTGGTTTTATTTGAAACTTTAAAACTTTCTTCAGGAACACAGGTCACCTGTTGTGATTGTGCTTTCTCATCCTCTTCTTTAGCTCTCCCTCTAAAGATTTTTTGGCAAAACTTTCCAACATCAACAACTTTATTCAGACACTTATTTTCACCTCTGCTTTTTGACAGAATGCATTTGTTTTCCCAGTGTTTCACCATGTTGTGGTTTTCTAGGTTTCCATTCGCAGTGAAAATCCCACAAAGAAGTGCAGAAGCTTTGCCAGAAAATGCTCCTTCCGTGACATGGCGAAGGCCACTAGAACGCAGGATGGTATTTGCCTCAGGGAAATTCAAATGCCTCACTTTCTTCACAGTGGTGACAGCTGATATGTGGTAGCTTGCAGTTTCTAACAAGGTAAGTAGAGGTGTCTTCCTTATCAAAGCATCAACCACGGAAACGTGGGATATCTTTGCAGGTAGATTTATAGCTTGCTCCTTCAAGGGGTTGTAGTCATCTTTGGTATCCTTGCTTGCCTCGTTGTTAGTTAACCTCTCAGAGCAAGGAGGAAGCAGTTTTGCTGCACAGGAACTTGTAGTACATCTGAGCAAAGTGAAAGTGTCTTCTAGAGTACCTGCCATCTCTGTTCCAAGGGCAACCTGGTAATAGCAGATGAGAAATCTTTCAAACTGCAAAACATGAGCTAAGATAAGCATCATTATATGCTGTTAATAATAATAAATTTGTCAATTGATCCATAAGTTACTTGATTAAAGCTGAGAAAACATTTTCCATACGAAGTTTTCCAATTCAAATATTTGTAATGAAAGTAAAGATACAAATAATGTACAAATAAGTCAATAATTTTGTGAATGCACTCCTGTATTCATTATTCATCTTGAGTAACAACTTGTTATGATTTGAAGAAACTTTTACATTAATCTTTAAATACACCATTTTTTTTTTAATCTCTTTGTGTTATCTCAAAATTGGCAGACTCACTGTGCTCAAAGATAGTAAGAATAGTGCTAACGTTCTTTCTCACCTGCTCAATGTCAGCTAGACAAGCAACTTCTCCACCAGCACCGGAATCATGTAGAGGCTCTTTAGATATCTCTATCTTGTTTAGCCCATCACAGCTACATCCTTGTATTTCTGTTGTGGGAAAGAAGTGAACAGTTGTAATGCCACTCCCAGGTAGTTACATGAAAAGCAAACACCAAAACATCTCATCAGATGTTTTGAACAGAGAAGTATTTTAGTGAGAATACACTCAAAACTACCTGCTGTACTAGAGCAAAACATACATCACCAATAATGTAGAGACAAGCACAAAATAAACAAGGAGGAAAAGCTCCATAAGAAACTGTGAATATAAGGCTCTAAAATAAGGTAGAGTTGGAGCCCCCCCAGGTCTTAGAATATGAAAAAATCAGAAAAAAACCCGTCTCTTTACAGTGGGCAGATGACAACTCATGGGTTAAAGTGCTGGTCTGCATTTGCAGGCACTGAAGTTTGCTATAAATTCAATTCCTTGAAAAAAATCCCATGTCTAAATGCTTGTATCATGCTGGCATATAATTATTGCTTCACCTTCTCAAGATACAGTTTTCACTTCGGGAGGTATTTGGAAGGTTTTGTTCCTTCTAAGTCATGCACAACATGTGAACGGAACAATTGGTTTGTTTTCATACCAGCCTCCTTAGCACGCAGCATCACAACTGGAGTTTGAATCACCGTGCTTCTGAGTGAATCCAAGACTGGGTCCCTTTTCTTATTTTGAACGTCCCCCTGATTTAGATCTGCTTTCTTAATGGGCAAAGGGGAAGGAAATGGAAAAAACGTCAGGTTATAACTGCACAGCGTTTATGTATGTGCAAAACAGGCACATACAATTCCTTGGCTATTTTAGATTCAAAAGACCCATTCTTTCATTATAATTGCTATTATTCCATAACATTTTCTCATTCCAATGTTTTCTAGTAAACATCATGGTTTTAAACTCTCCTCTAGTATTTCCTTCATAATTTACAAAGAGGGTTATGGAAGAAATAAGTAATAAGGACATAATAACCCAGATCACAAATGGAAAACTATCAGAAACATATGCTCATTAACAAAGAGAAGAGAAGAGAAAGACCAGTCAAGTAGGGAGGAAGGCTACAGTTCAGTGCCCAGCTACAAACAAAACTGTTGCTATGTGAGGACTGAAAGCAGAATAACCATTTCTAATAAAATGTTCTTTCATTGGTAATTTCATTGAAAATCTCAAAATCTGTTCTTGACATTTGTCTTGACTCTGTGATTGAATATGAAAAACCTGACAGCTTCTGGTGGAAAGCATATAGCCTTATTGCTTGAGATACAGCAGATCACATTTCACGTGCACTGTGTTCAAGTATTGTGAACGCATCAGTTTTATTTCCTCAATAAAACACACACTTCAGGTGGTAGACAAAATGGCTACAGACAACAAGCCAACACAGTCACTGTGGTCTCCCTGCACTGCTGCGCATCAAACGCCAGCAGAAAATAAACTTTGTCTCTTCAAGCTAAGCTGTGGCTTTCAGATGACATACAGATGGGAAAGAAAATGGCTCCAAAGTCTTCAGTCTGCGGTGAGTCAGAAAGTCACTTGATTTTCCGCAGGATGAGCAGTGAGAAGAGTTTTGATTTCAGCCCACGTGAACTCCCACACCACAGCACACTACTAGAACATCCTGACTGGGAGGCATGACTGAAACAAAACCCACAACGATTCAAAGATTTCATTTTCTCAGTAATATCACAGCTAATAATAATTTCTCAAAACACACTAAATCCTGCAAGTTTGCCTCTATTTTCCCAGATATCTTTTCTTCATTGATATGTGAGTTCTGTCAAAGAAAAACAGTGTAAAAGGTACAAAGCTTGAGGGCCAGGAACATCATCAGTGAAATCAAGATCTCAGCTGTCATGTGAAAGCTGTAGAAAGACGCATCGCTTCTTGTTCTATGACTTTCTTTTTCCTTCAACACACCCCTAACATTCATGACTGGAAACTATCTGATAATTCAAGACAGAGCTATGTATGGAAGCAGCTCCTTTTTTGTGCACTTTTCATTCAGGCATGAGCTGCATTGGAATATTATAGACAGGATCCTGGGAACAAGGTTTGAAATTCAAATTTCTGACAAGGGATGTGAGACTTCCCCCCTTCATGAGACGCCGTCCACCTCTACAGTATCAGAACAAAACACCTAATCAGACCAGGTATTATTATGTGAAAATGCAATAATGACTGAGGCTAGTGTTCAAGAGTGCTTTATGTCATCAGCATTTGAATGACAAGGCATTTATTTATTAACTGAGGAAGCTCATATCAGGCGTGTTTCACAGGCGTCTGATAAGCTTGTCCTTGCAAACAAAGTTTTTTCCTGGCTGTGAAACAGGCAAAAGATCCTGTTCACTCTTTATCTGAAAAAATGAGATGTCTAAGCACCCTTCTGGAAAAGCAACTGCATTTTCTTCTATGGCACACATTTTTTCATTTTTATAAGTGTTGATGGAGTAGGTGATAGTAAAGCACAAGATAAGGGGGAAAAGACTTCTTCAGTTTTACAGTATAACACCAGATGTCTCCCTCTTCCTTTTATTGTACATATTGAAGCCTAGAATCACAGAATTATTTAGGTTGGATGGCACTTCAGACATCTAGTTCCAACCCCACTATCATGGGCAATGACACCTCTCACTAGACCTGGTTGCCCAGAGCTCTGTCCAACACAGCCTTAAACACTACCAGAGTGGGGCAACCACAACTTCCCTGGGTGACCTGTTGCAGTAGCTCACCATCACCATACTGCAGAATTTCTTAAGACCCAATCTAAATCTACCCTTTTCTGTTTGAAAACATTCCCCCTTGTCCTATCATTAGAGTCCCTCATAAAAAGCCCTCCAACATTTCTGTAGTCCCCTTCAGATACTGGAAGGTTGCTGTAAGATCATAGAATCATTAGGGACCTGAAGGGATCGTGAAAGATCATCTAGTCCAATCCCTCTGCCACAGCAAGATCACCTAGACCAAGATAGGAACAAATCCAGGTGGGTCTTGAACATCTCCAGAGAAAGAGTCCACAACCCCCCTGGGCAGCCTGTTCAAATACTCCATTACCATCACTGGGAAGAAGTTCCTTCTGATGTTTATATGGACCCTCCTCTGTTCCAGCTTGCACCCATTGCCCATTGTCCTACCACCAGGTGACACTGAGAAAAGCCTGGCTCCATCCTCCTTCTCCAGGCTCAAGAGCCCAGCTCTCAAGACTTTCAAGGTCCCTCTGGATACCTTCCATTCCCTTAAGCCCATCAATCAAAACACACAGCTTGGTGTCATTGCCATGTGCCTTAGCATAGTTTCCAGGAGAATCTGCTCCATAATATTTCCAGGTACAGAGATTATACTGACTGGCCTGTTCCCTGGCCCAGCTCCCTGGGTCATCTTTTTATCCCTTTCTAAAAATGGGGCTTATGTTTTCCCTTTTCCAGTCAGTAGGAACTACCCTAGACTGCTATGGCTTGGCAACTTCAGCCACCCGTTCCCTCAGAACCAGTGGGTATATCCCATTAGCTTTCATGGGCAGAAGATGCTCTCTACCTTCTGTCAGTTATGTAAGTAATCACAGTCCAATTGTCCTCCTGTACTAGATGGGATTTGTTCATGCCCATTACCTCTTGATTAACCCTCATTAAAATTCAGAGAGCACTTGGGATATAAGGTCACAGTCTGAATGGAGTAGCTGAATATAAGGCTTAGGCAATTTCACATGATTTAATGTATCCTTAGAATAAAAATACTGTCCCCATCAGTACATAAAGAATAAAACTTTGTTTGAGACTTCTCTGTGAAATGATTTGTTCTTTGTCAGCAAAATGAATTGGCAGAAGCTGAATGCTATATTACAACACACGCAGAGCTTTCCCATGCAATGCTGGGGTGAAGTGCTTGCAGCAAGCAAGCCTTATTCAGTGTATTCAGGGCATGTTACACCACTATGGAGCTGCAAACCATTGAGTCACTCAATTCACTCCCATTTATGAATACTGTACCCATCTTCCTTTGTTTAACATTATCCTGAAAATCCCATAGACAAGATTTATTGTTAGCTGTGCTTTTTTGCTTCAGCATTTGGGCACAAACAACATGTGAAAACTCACCCAACCAGTATGTGTATCATTCCACTGAACGGTGTCCCATAAGACACCAATCTAGAAGTTCTTCTAGGCTATATTTCTACTATAAACCAAAACTTCTTTTGCTCTCAGCATGCCACTCAAACAAGGAAACAAGATTTCTGAAGTGCCCTCACTGTGCACCTAATAAAAGTACTCATTCAGTGAAGCTCCAACTACTGATTCCAGTGGCTGTGACACTGCCTCAACAGAAATCAAGCAGAACCAAAAAGCAGGAAGGAAAAAAGCCTTACGCTTGCATCTCCATTGCACATGCAACAGTGTGATATAAAGATAAAAGCCACTTGTATTTAGCCTTATTTTTACTTACCCGGTCAAAAGCATCAGCCCCAGTCTCCAGTCTTTTAAGTTGTGAGTCCTTTTCTTCCTTCCTTTTCGATTTCACCATACCTTGATCTTTTAAAGCCCTGTTTTCAAACAAAAGGTCTTCCATTTTTTCCTGTAGTTTGATCTCAGATAATTTCAGACTATAAAGGTGATGGCAAGCTTCTTCCAGTTCTTTCCTGAGAAATTCTTGAGTGTCCTGAGAATTCTGGAGTTCACTCAGCAACTTTGCTTGTTGTCTTCTGCTGTCCTCCTCTCTTTCCCTTAAAATCTTCAGATTTTGGTGAAATTCCTCCAAGTGGCTTTTCAAGTCTTGCTCTATGTTTTCAATGCAAGTTTTCAATTCCGTTACTTTCACATCTGAGTGATTATAGCCCTGCTTTCCACTGAATGTTGAATCCAGCCTCTGATGCAGATACCTAACCATTCCGTCTTCCAACTCAGATGTCAAAAGAGCAATATGGGCATTAAGATCTAGGACTTGCTTTTCCAGCCTAGATACCTCACCCCAAAGGTAACATTCCCTTTCTCTCAGCACTGCAGTCTGTTGTGTCTGCCTCTGTTTGTAGTGCTCAAAATACTCTGACTGGCTTTTTATCTCATCTTCTTTTATCTTCAGCTGCTCCTGCAGCCAATGCAATTTTTCCTTTTGCTTCTTCTCTGACTTTTCTTGATTTTCGACCTGTAGTTTCAGTGAGTTGCATGGTTAACATTTTAATACTAAATCTCTTACTCCTTTATTCTGTTTGTTTTGTGGCTGGGAAGGTGGGTGTGAGGGGAGTGGAAGCAGTGGAGTGACCCCTCTAAGAAGCTTTGAGAAGATTCCTTGGCTTCAAGCTAACTATTGCTTCTGTGTTAAACATATTTAAGAATAGAAAACATATGAGAACAATCTCTTTCTTTTGGGGAGCTCTTCTGTTTTGGAGAGACATCGCATGGGAGAGAGACAACCATACAGATACCCAAGTCAGGTGTCTGTATGAGAACGGAGGGGAAGAAGTATGCTGGAGTAACCGTTCTTTGGCTCTTGCAGCCCTCACTGCTCAATAGAAGGAGGAATCCCATCTGCAGCCTGTGGGGGACCCTGTGCTGACCAGTAGAGTGCTCCTGAAGGAGACCATGACTCTGAGGAGGGCCTGCCCTGGAGCAGCTCACTGCTGGGAAAACCACAGCCTGTGGAAGGAGACAGTGCTAGCTGGTTCATGGAGGATTCCTCAGGGAGGGATGCCATGTTTTCACAAGGGAGGACTCTTAAGTATTTTCCCCCTGAGAAGGAAGGGGCAGCAGAAGCATCATGGAACAGGCTGACCACACTTTCCTCACTCCTCTGAGTCTCTGTGGAGGGAATCATAGAATCATGGAATCACTAGGGATAGGAAGGGACCTTGAAAGATCATCTAGTCCAATCCCCCTGCCACAGCAGGATCACCTAGACCAAGCTGCACAGGAACAGATCCAGGCGGGTCTTGAACATCTCCAGAGAAGGAGACTCCACAACCCCCTTGGGCAGCCTGATCAATGCTTCAGCACCCTCACTGTGAAGAACGTCCTTCTGATATTTATATGGAACCTCCTCTGTTCCAGCTGGCATCCATTGCCCCTTGTCCTAAGGTAGAATAGCTTAGCCCAAGAAGAAGAGGCGGGTGGGAGGAAGGTGTATTTATAGAAATACTAGTTGTACTGATAACTGTTCTACCATGAGTCACTTGTGACTTGGTGATGGATTTGTTTAAATGAAATTGCTTCTGTTTCCCCAAGTTGTGTCTGTCTTTTGTTCATGACTATAAGTGATGAGTGAGCCCTCCTACCTCAACCTTCAAGTCTTTGATTGTATTTACTCTCCCTATGGCACTGGAGGTGGGCAGGAGTGAGTCACAGCTGTACGGTGCTTTGTTGCCAGCTGGGCCTAAACAAAGACAGTAAAGACTTTTTTTATTTGGTGATAATTTTGCCTTAGGTTTCTGAAAACTCAGGAATGACTTAAACAGAAATCCTTTCAAGCCAGTAAAATCCTGTATTCAGAGCAAACCTGCCCTACTGCTTTGTCATTTCAGCCATCACTGAAATGGAAAATACCTCAACAGGAAGCAAATAAATAAAACACAAACACATCCACTGCTACATAGAATACAGGGATTTTTTAAACAGCTTTTTCTGCATGTTCTACAGTACATACCTCAAAAGAAATCTTTGAACTGGAATTCATGTAACCAGCACTGAATCATGCAGTGACAGGTCCTTAACAGTGAGATGCTTCCAACGGAGCAGCTGTGGTTCCATTACAGAAAACGGGGCATGTGCCACATGAGACCAAGTTTTGCCCTTTGCCCTTCACCATACTGTCATCTGTCAGTTCCTTTCATGAATCCCTTGACAAAGGAGAAAGGAACAGATGCCTTTTGACTAAGTTTGGGAAAACTTTGGTGTTTTCCTTTGTACTGTGGTGAGTTTGAAGCAAACATACAGAGGTGAAAGGTGTCAATGAAAGACAGGAGGAAGCTTTCGTGATTCCCAGCCTGTCCTTGTTCTGAGCAGAGTAAGAACCACCAGCATCCAGGACAAATGTGATAACTTTGAAGCAACACTGAAGGCACCGAGATGCTACTGTATTTGTTCAAGGGCTTCTTTTTATCTTTGGTACTTCCCTGTGCAAAGGGTTCACTGTGAGAACAGGGCAGAGGAACACTAGGTTGAAATGTTACCCTAAGCCAGCTCGGTGTGCAATGATAATTTCTTTGGTTAACTGCTGACGGGAACGTATCTATGTCTAAGCTTTCTAGGTCTTGAAAAATACTTTTCACATTTAATTAAAAAAGCAAAGACTATTATTTGTGGTACTAGTGTCCTGTCCAGTTATTTACCTTTGACCTATAAAGCTGAGGAAATGAAGTGCATCTTATGGTACACAGAATCAAAGCACATTCTTTCCCTCTAGGCAGTCCCTGGAAAACTTTAATTCATTCTCGTTTTCATGGATCCATCCAATGAGATTTGCAGCTCAGATAGATATCCTGGGCTGCATCAAATGCAGCATGGCCAGTGTGTTGAGGTGGTTATGCACCCCTACTCTGTTCTTATCAGACTGTGCTGGAGTCCAGCACAGGGTCCTCCAATATAAGAAGCACATGGATTCATTGGAAAGAGCAGCCTAGAGGAGGGCCATGGAGAAGATAAGAGGGCTGAAACACCTCTTCTATGAAGACAGTTTGGATTGTTCAGACTGCAGAAGAGAAGGTTCTGGGGAGACCTTATAGCAGCCTTCCATTATGTGTAAGGAAGCCTATAGGTGGGCCTATAAGCAAGCTGGAGAGGGGCTTTTTATAAGGGCATGCAGTGATAGGACAAAGCGCAATGGCTTTAAACTGAAAGCAGGTATATTTAGATGAGCTATTGGGAAGAAATTCTTCACTATGAAGGTAATGAGTCATTGGAACATGTTGCCCAGAGATGTTGTGGATACCCTGTCCCTGGAACTGTTCGAGGTTGGATGGGGCTTTGAGTAAACTGATCTAGTGGAAATTACTCTTCCCATGGCAGGGGGTTTAGAAGAAGGTGATCTTAAAGGTGCCTTCCAAACCAAACCTATGATCATATGATTACCAGAAAGAGAAAATAAAAGGGGTCATTTGAAACAGTATCCTCCTCACCAAGTTGATCAGATCCTCCCGAATGGCTCGCAGCCTCCCTTTAACACGCACATTTGCATTCTCAATTTGGCATAGCTTTGCATTTAGTTGATGAGTTGTTCCAAGAAGCGTTCTGTGTGACAGCTCCAGCTCCTTCATCCTGGGATATTGAAAACAAAGATCTTTGTTAAGTAAATATCACATGGTAGGGACCCAGATGGATAAGAAGTCACCAGCAATACATCAGTCTATCATTATTTTTCCAGTTTTCTCCCAACAATATAATAGTAATGACTTGGAATTAACAGCTAATCCTAAACAAATTTTCTGGGCTTTGCATATTACACTGGAGACTCTCAAAAGTGTTGAAGATGTCTGTGTTCATTCTCTTTCTGTTGGATTTATCTGAAAACCATAAACACTTTCGAGATTAATGTTTCCTAAAGCTTGGCATGCTATATGTATAAACTTTCCAGGATGGCAATCACTTTGGTCACTAACTCCGATCACAGGATTTTGCTAGGTTCACCGTTAGCAAATTCAAACTTTATGATGATAAATGCCTCTCATCAAAATTAAGATTATAGGTAACCATGAGCAGCATTGTATTTTACAGACTGAAGAGAAAACATCCCAGTTGTAATGTACCTCCAGTGGATTCTGAAACCTATATCTGTATTGACTTTGTCCACAAACCTGGATTTTGACAACATACAGGTTTAGTCTGCTTGTTGCTGTTAAAATGGTAGTGTAGGATAATGTGGTGTGGTGTGGTGGGGTTCCTTACACAGGAGGAATACTTAAGATTATCTGACAAGAGCAACCTTCATGTTTTCCTTAAGAACTTCCTTGTTTTTCCAGACCACACTTTGAAAATTTCCCAAAGATTTAAACATTGTGAATTCTAAAACATCATTTTCTTGTTAAGGAATTTTTCTCTAGTCTCTCATTTCCTGTCTCAGGGATTCTCATCTCATACATTACTCCCTGTGACCTCAGAATTGTTCTGCACCCTATCATTTTCCTTGAATTTCTTCACTCAACCTTCAACAGTTTTCCTGTCGGCTTCCCTGCTCATTTGTAGCTTCTAGCTTTATCTCACTGCTACCTCCATCCCAGCAGGACAATGCTACCTTCATTCAGAAATCTCACATAAAAACGTATTTCTGAAGCAAGAGGGCTAGGGCAGAAAGCACACCTTTAAATAAGTTACCTCGTCATGTATCAAAGTAAACCTGGTGAGGTTTTCCCCATCACAGTCGCTACATATTCTGACACTAGCATCAAAGGACACTGGACCACATTAGCCCAAAACTCTGTCCTGGCTAGTTACAGCTACTGACTGCTCCTCTGTTTGTTTCCAATGGTTCTGCCTTCCACACAATTTCTCGTCTCAAGTGTCTCTGCTTCAACCACAAGAACTTCAGACACAGGATTCCTTTTATTTCTACTGGCTACCCAAGATCCCTGAAAATGGGCTTCCTATACCCCAGGCAACTTTCAGCTGGTTGTTCACTCTCTTTAAACTGTTCTCTCATAGCTTCTTTGCTTAGTTTTTGAAGTTCTTCCCTTATCCTCCTTGAAATCTTTACTAAAATAGGTCTATACCTATACAAGCTTCCACGTTAAAAAGAAGGTTCATCATTATTTGGACAAAAAGCTCATTGTTTAAGCACTTCTGGTAAAATCCTGTGGTGAATCAAAGTAATTAAGAAAGCATACAGATAGTTATTTTGAATATTACGTGTCCTTTTAAGTATTTGTCTTTGTTTAGAACACTGAAGTTGCTATCAAAACCTTGATCTCATTCTGGTGCGCTGCATAATTAATGGTAAATGGCAACTTTAGCTACAGCATTACAACTAGCATTAAGACACTAAACTAGACAAGGCCCTCTGAAACCATTGACCTTTTTAGCAACACCAAATTCCAAATTAACTCTTCATGTAAAAGGAGAGGGATGTATTTTATGAGAAGAATTTTCACCTTATGTAAATTTAAGAACAAAACATCCTGAAAGCAAGCTGCAACAAGATTTTAGGTCATGTTGTAAATCTGACTTAAATAATAAAATGATCATTTTCCATATTTCATTCCTATTATGACAGCTTGTCAGGCACCCTAAAAACACAGGGTTTTTCTTTTTTGCTAAATTTGCACGCATCATTTGACAGCCATTACATGGGACAAAGGGACAGTACCTTTGTCACATCACACTAATTTTAAAACCAAAAAGTATCTTTTATTTACCTGTTTCTTAGAACAGAATCCGACTCCACAAACTCCTCTAGGACACCTTTCATGTTTTGTTCCGACTTTTCCAGTTCTTTGATTCTAAGGTTCAAATTCTCTTCTCCAGCACCTTTTCCTTGTTTATCAGATATGCTTGCATCTAATTCCTGGAAAGTCCAGGAAGTACCAATTTTAACATTGAACTTCAAGATGTCAAGTCCTTCATCACTTGCCAGTTTAACACAATAACAAAATTCCTCTTGTCTCCCAGCCGAAGGATCCATGATGGAACCCCCCCCAAATTACTAGGCTCTCAATGTACTGCAGTCCAAGCATGCAATAAGCGTCTAACCCTCTGATGATCAAATGTACAGTCCTTCTCAATTCTGAACACATTCATTATTTATGAATGACTCTCGTTTCATTGGCCCCAAGGTAATTCAACATGTATGAGAGGAATTGCCATTCACAACATGAGATCCCCATAAAAGATTCACTTGGACTTATTAGAGAAGGAAGGAATGAGGTAATTTCCTACTAAGTCGAGGAGTTAATCTGGTTATGGTTTTCACAGAAAAAATAATCCTCATTATTGGTAAATGTACCATATTTCTATTGTTTCAAGGGCAAAGATTAAAAAAGGCCATTTCCTGTTCAAAAGGCAATGTATTACTATTTCAGAGACACATCCAGTATATCAAACTTGTATTTCTGAATTCTACATTTAGTATTTTACTTAAAATTCTGCACATGTGAGAAGTTATGAAAACAGGCCTGAATAGAATTTTTAGACTAAGTCCTGGGAAGGCAACTGCTTGTTTGTGCTTGTTTACAAGTGTACTTTTATTCACCACACTTTATGTCATTATACAAAAGCTTATTACAGTTTATGGGTTGGGCTCTATGCTTCTGATGCTTCATCCTGAAAATACAGAGTGCTTCAGATTAAAAAAAAAAAAAAGGCTGTTACAGGTGATATCAGAAATGAGAAAACTATTCACTTACACAGCTGGAACCAGTGCTTTAAAAGCAGTGTCACAGAAAGTGAACAACAGGCCCAGCATCTTTCTTGTACTAAATCTAGTGTTCTAACACATTGTACCTGTTCCTGACTTTGTAATGAATGACAATATAAAATGGATAGTAAGATTGGAATGAGATACTCAGTTTTCTGAGACTACAAATCCCGTTAGCTCAGCAGAGTAAAAACATGAATGACATAGAAAGCACCATCCAAATCAGACAGTGACTTTGAGAAAACTGTCACCATGCATTACAGTGTAATAAAACACATACAAATTGAGAAAATTTAATTCTTCCTACCTTTGCTGCTTTGTATCAAGACCATCTCCTGTCTCTGTAGTGTTCTTACCATCGCAGCCATCACCTCATGTTTGTGCTTACAGTTTCATTGCCAAAGCAATGATGAGTAAAACTATGTTCATGAGAAGAAAGAGTGTTTGACAAATGTATACACATTGCAATTTCTGTTCCTTCATCAGCACCTGGTTTGGTTGTCTCAAGCTCTGTTTTCCTCTCCAAAGTAATGTTGAAAACTCTTTCTTTTGCAGTGAAAAACTCATTTTTGGGCACATCCTGTCATCACACTGCTAAAAGCTTTAATTAAAGCTTGAAAAATTGCTATTTGAAAGCACATTCTCTAAATGTTTGTTCCCTTTGAACAACATACTGTTAAGCAACACGTTCTTTTGGAGATTAAATTTCCAGACTTCTGCATGATCCTTGTCTCCAACATAAATTGTGCTTTGTACCAGGAACCAGGATTATTGAGACTCTCACACGAATCACAGTTCTGATCAGCCACATCTGATCAAACTAACTTTGTGGAGTAGCTCAGCTACTTCAGCAAGTAAATGATCTTGTTTGGTGGTTCCGTGTGAAGAGTGCATGCGTGGTCTTTTTTCAGAGCCTAAAAAACTGTCTGAGAAAACTATCTTCTTTTGAGGCTGATTGTTGCACCTTCAACAATTACCTTTTCCTCAGCTTTCTTTGTGCTGCCTTGACTGCTCTTTGCTTTATATTTTCCACATTATCTTACACATTATCGTAACCATCTTATTCCACTCTATGTTCATGTCCGAGTTTAGTGTGTCCATGGGAGCAGATAGGTTTCTCTGTAGCCCTTTTAACACAAAGATGATTTTTAAGAAAATGTGAGGAAGGAGGTCTTTTAATACTGTGCTCTTAATATTTTCAGTTGCTTCAACATTCCAGAAATAAAGTTATCTGTTTCTTCGTATCACCTGTGCAGCTGTGAAATTATTTGCTTTTCCACTTTGAAAGAGAAGCCTACGGTTTTTGCGTTTTCTTACCATTCTGTATCTAAGCAACTCTTCAACTTTCTGGGTTTTATCAGTGCATCACGCAAAATTTTTCTTGCTGTTTTGATGGTCAATGTCCTTGGATGTTTTGCTACCTCTGTTGCTTGAGGTTTTGCTCGTTTTGCTTTCTAGTAGCTGATGTTAACACTGATTTTATTTCATCTGGGAGCACCCCATGATCTCAAAACATCTATTTCCAACTAGTTCCATGCTTATCGCAAATGTCTACATGTCCGTTTCTTCAAGCATCTCTTTCTTCTCGGAGCAACAACTGAGCACAGTGCATCATGCAATCACACTTCTCGGGCCACTCTGGGATCTTCCATTTTCCCAGTTCTGTCTTTACAAGTTATTGCCTTAATTTTCAAAAAACATTAAAAAAAATCATTTGCCCCATGGAGTTTTTATCCACTTCAAAGTTTTCTTAGTTTTCTACTATCTTTCTGCAAATCCCATCTCTTCTCAATCTGTAGATTTCCAGCTTATGAATTTAATATGAAGTTTTCCACCACAGGGCTGTAAATATTTGTTTCCAGCTTTGAACAGTTCTTTGTCAGCTATTTAGGATAATTTATGGTCAAACACTTAGCATTTTTTATATAGATATTAAAAGGGAGATTCTGTGTTTCCTGGGTGAAATGCAAGCCATGTTTGTTGAAAGCATGCAGTATGGAGATAAAGATTTCAGTACTTCAAGAGAATTGTTTGGTAGGTAACAGTTCAGATAGCAGCAAGTAATTGCACTTGTATTTTTTTCACTGTTTGATCAGTGTGAGAGTGTAAATTCTGTTTAGATTCAGTGTTTATGATGCACAGGTCCTTATGTGATTATGAAATTATTCCAGCTTGAAACTATATCTCTAAAAAAAGTCTCATTTTAAATTCAAATATTTTGCAGCTTCAAGTGTTATGCATACCATTTTAAGAAAAAAATGCAGCAATTTCAAGCTGCTCAATAAGTATTTTCTGTATTTTTGCATGTGGACTCAACTGTTCACTCCATAGGTTCTTTTAACAACCTGTATAGAAACCAAAACACAGAAAATAAAAACAACAACAAGAAAAATCTTCTGAGCTTTATAATAATTAGATTAGATAATAATTAGATAATTTTAATCTAAAAATAACTGTCACCATGCAGTCCTAAATTCACAGGCACCGCAATCTCTTCTCTAAAAGTTTTGTATTAGTTCTGAAATAACACAAACTAAAATTACTATCAGGAAACTGAAATAGTGAACAGTGTTTGAGAGCCCAACTGTAGCTAAGTCTCTTAAAATAGGCTTCACTGTGTTTTATTAATCAGCAGAGACAGATTCCCATACAGCAAGAAGAATTAATGGAAATTGCCTTACAAAACAGCACCACGTGCACTGTGAGAGCTGAGTATCTATGAGGCTATGTGTCCGTTATCACTATGCTATCCCCTCAAAGTACCTGTCACCGTCCTTGTTAAATAGCCACTGTTAATGGTCAATATATTTCCTGGAGAGTAATTTCCAGGAAATTCCATACTTGCAATTTCTTGCCGTTTTCCAGAAGAGAGTCATAATTCTATCAGGTGTATCAGCATGGAAACCTATTGACCAAACTTAGGCTTTGAATTAATAAAGACTTTTGAACTAATAGCAGTTAAAATAGTTTTAAATAGATTTTTTAAAATGCTGGTGAACACACTAAGCTTTATGAAGTGATTCTAAACTTGGCCACTATGCTTTTCACAGTGATAAGCTGAATAGTGTACCACAAGACTTTCCCTTTCTCCACTTTTCTATAAGCATATGCTTAGGTTGCCACAAAATAAAGGAAGTTTCAAAAGAAATGCTCAAAGAACTGTAAAAATACTGCTGATTTGCAACTAATTTCCAACACCCATCTGGCAACCAGAAAGAAAGTTGCTGCATTTGTAACAAATCAGTAATAGTCTTGGGTTAAATTCCACCCATCTGCACCTAGAATCTTTCTGTGGCAGAATATAGAACATGCAGCAGCTTTAGTAAAGAGAAACCAGAGCCAGTTCCCAAGAACGTCAACAGAGGTATGATAACTGAATGTACTGGGAGCTGAATGAACCCCCAAAAGAGCCCACGATGATGCAGGACTGATTTCTCAAAAGTCCTTGTCATCTGAGCGGAAGAAATTACTGCTTCAAGCTTAATGCAAGGTAAAAATAATAGCTTTGTTAGATTACTATTGTCTTCATGCCTCTGCATTATATAGAATTTGATTGCAGTTTCAGAGAGGGCAATGAAGTGCATCTTCTACTATAAGGAGATTCCATTAATATAACAGACTGCATGGAAGGAAAAGTCTTGGAAAAAATCAGTTTAAAAGAGCACCTTCAAAAAAACCATCAAACAAAACAAAACATTCAAGAGTTTTAAACCAAAGTTTAATCCTCTATGTTGCATTGTTGAGTTACCATCCTTGCTGAAAGACAGTGTGCAATCTGCTTTGCTCCAGGAAAGAGCTTTTGGACTGATTTTTCTGAATTGCTTTTCACTCCTATTCTTCTGAAGATGAGCACTGCTGCTACAGTTCCTGTTAAAGCTGAGAAAATACACTTTTTCTTTCACATTGAGCTGAAAATATCAGGACACTGTGGAAAGGACAGTGGGAATGATGGTAGTCTCAAGAGAGAAAGACATGGAAGTTTCATATCCTTGGACTTTGCATCTTGCATGGGCACATGGAGGATCAGTCACATCACCTTCACATCACTTCATAGAAGGGAATTTAGGTTATCATTTCCTATGTTCTCTCATGGCTTCAAGAGTATTTAGAAAGTAAAAGTAATGCCTTCTTTTTTGCAGGCCTGGTGATGCTTACAGGGCTTTTCAGAAAACAAAACTGAAAATCAAGCAGCGTTTGCCACCTCTCAGTCCACTATGACCCAAGATAGAATCCCACAGCAGTGTCTCAACTTTTAGATGAAAAGTACCTGATCTGCAGAATTGAAAGGCATCCACTGCAGTTACAGCAGTCGGGATCTTTAGTGCAAAATAATTTGTCATTGCAAATGCAATGACTTTTTGCAGAAATCTAGAAAGGCAATTGAAGGCATCCAAGTAAGATTTTATAGATCGCTCTTCCTCTCTGTTCTAGTTAAAACAAATATCACGTTCTCCAGAGTTTTAGGTTCTGATGATGACAGTGCTCAAAACATGGCAAAATCTAAGATTTAAAAATCGAGTACGAAGATATCAAAGAATACCAACCACACGTCTTGATTCAGTTCTGTCATCAAGGCCACAGAATGAATGCTAGTGAAAAAAACAAAAAAAGGAACAAAAACTATAACATAAGATCAAAAGAAAACGAGGAAAAAAGAAAAGAAAAAAAGATGTAAGATATGTAACATGAAGTCAAATCACATTACAGCAGTTAGTCTCACATTAACTGAGCGGATATGAGAGATACAGTATACCAATCTGACTCCAGAAAGAGATAGCAAGGTACACGGTTCAGTATTTGAGGGCAGGCTTACAAACACTTCACATTTGTGGATTAAGTAACCTCAGAAGTATTAGGCTTGGCTGTTTGACTCAGTTAAGCAAGTACCTGTAATGACACACCTGAGATATTTCCTGAGCCAAGCCTTACCAAGCCAAGGGCACAAAAAAAATGCAACTTAAATTGGAGATAAACAGCTATAAGAAGAACACAACGTGTTTAAACAGGACTTCTTCCTCATGTGTCAACACATAGAATAAAACTGAGTGTTTACATTACTCGTTTGAATAGCCTTTAGATGCCAAAACTATTTGCTGAAAAATCTAGAGGACAAAAATACTGCCATCCTTATGTTCTGATTTGACAGAACTTACAAATCGGATCGATATGCATGACACACGAACTGTAAGCGGTATATTGCCTTTAGCTACAACCAGCAACCAGGTACAGCTATGAATAGCACAGTTCCTTCAAAAGAATATGTCTCTCCACAACAAAATGATTGTGCTCAGTATCAGCAGCATGTAGGTGTCAAGCTGCAAGCACTGGCACATTAAAAGCTCAGAAGAACAATGATATAGAAAAGTATAATCCATCGATTCTCTGACAACAACAACACACCATATCCCATCAGGCAGTCAAATTCAGAATGGGAATTAGAATGGGAATTAATCCAAAGGAAAACTCTGCTGGGTTAAAAACTGGCTGGATGACTGGGCACAGAGAGTGGTTGTGAATGGTGCCCCATCTTGCTGGTGTCCAGTGACTGATGGTGTCCCCCAGGGATCAGTGCTGGGCCCAGTTCTATCCAACATCTTTACTGATGACCTGGATGAGGAGGTCAAATCTCCCCTTAGTAAATTTGTAAGTTGCAGAGGGAGTGTCCATCTGCTGGAGGGGAGAAGGATGCTGCAGAAAGATCTGGCTGAGGTTCATGGGCAGAGGCCGACGGGATGAGGCCAAGTGCAGGGTCCTACATTTTAGCCACAATAACCCTTGCAGTTACAGTCTGGGGGATGAGTGCCTGGAGAGCAACCAAGCGGAGAGGGACCTGGCAGTACTGGTTGAGAACAGGCTGAATATGAGTCAGTAGTGTGCCCAGGTAGTACAAAAAGCCAATGGCATCCTGGTTTGTATCAAGAACAGTGTGGCCAGCAGGACTAGGGATGTAATTCTCCCCCTGTACTGGGCACTGGTGAGGCCTCACCTGAAGTACTGTGGGCAGCTCTGGGCCCCTCGCTTCAAGAAGGATATTGAGGTACTGGAGCGGGTCCAGAAGAGAGCAATAAGGCTGGTGAAGGGACTAGAAAGAAAGTCTTATGAAGATAGGCTGAGGAAGCTGGCTTTGTTTAGCCTGGAGAAGAGGAGACTTAGGGAGGACCTTATCATGCTCTATAACTACCTGAAGGGAAGTTAAAACCAGGTGCAGGATAGCCTTTCTTCCCAGACAACTAGTGCTAGGATGTGAGGGCATAGCCTGAAGCTGTGTCAGTGGAGGTTTAGGTTAGATGTTAGGAAGCACTTCCTCACAGAAGCACTTCTGAGGGACGTGGTGGATTTGTCATCCCTGGAGGTGTTTAAGAAAATACTGGACATGTCATGGTCTAGGTGACTGTGGTGATCTCACAGGTCTTGTGTGATTCTTTGAAAATAACCTGAACGTAAAACAGATGGAAGGAAGCCCTCCTCGCGTCCAGGAGTTGAAGGTCAGGAGAAAATGATGATGCTTTTTTGAGGTCTCCTGCTAATATGGCATTAAGTTAAAGGGAACATTAATAATTTTAACTCACTACCAGCTTTCTGGTTTTTTTCCTAACCATTCAACTGATGAATGAGCATAGATAATGCCAACTTCCCTTTCCAAAATTACCAGTCTGCCCAATCTAATGCCTACTCTGCAAACTGGAAAGACAATGCCTTAAAAGGTTTATACTGTAGCAATGACTGGAGACTTCGATGTTTTAGGAAAGGTGGATAAACGCTAATATTTGCAATAATTAACATAAGGAGATATACGATACCCCTGAAGGGGTTTCTGCTTTAAGGAGCTAACTGTAGCATCTTAGACATCGTCTGCTGTTAGGCAGGAGAAGCTTCCGCTATAGAAACGGCCTGGGACAAAAGAGCCCAAAGCCAGGCAAAAAGCAATCTAAGGGCTGGATGCTGTCTGTATTTCTCCGCTAGTGGAATGGAAAGCACTGCCACCTGAGCGCTGCTTTCCCAATGGATGCAGACAGACTAGCCCCAGACAGGGAGTAGTCTGTGTGATGTAAAGTGACAGCAACAGCAGTACAACAGTAGACAGCCCAGCTTCTCATGGGTCTTCACAAACCCAGCTGGGCACAACAGTTCAAACAGTGTATGGTGAGGTACTGCAGGTAACCGCTGTGGAACAGAAGGGGCTAAGAAAGCTGTGATGGAATTGAGGTAGCTACAAGAAATGCAA
The DNA here is from genome assembly GCA_013397515.1 of Upupa epops. Classification (NCBI taxonomy): domain Eukaryota; kingdom Metazoa; phylum Chordata; class Aves; order Bucerotiformes; family Upupidae; genus Upupa; species Upupa epops. Next base: position 49,286 of record VZRI01004826.1, read on the forward strand.
TACCTCCAAAAGGTGACACAAGAAAAGTCTGTCACATGCTGTAAGTAGACAAAGGGACAAGGAGATTACTGAAGGGTAAGAAACCTTCTCAAATCCAGTGAGCTGCTCCTCAAAGGCATCTCTCAGTTTTACAAATCCCACTGACGTTTTCCAACTCCCAGTCCTCCAAAAGCCTACCTTTCACTCTTTTACCCTGTTCTGATCCCAAAGGTAAAGAAACCACCAAAGACAATTACTGAAGTATCCACTAGCTTCCCCGTTCAGCCCAGCATGAGGTTTATGCAGGATTATGTACCCGTATACCAAACAAAATGAACTTGAGATGATGTGACTCATCTTTGGATCTAGACTGGTTTAGCAAAAGCAATGAACTGAAACACTCTGCTAGGGGTTCAGGAAATACTTGTGACCTTGTGATATCTCTTGCTTGGGACAACAGCAACATAAATGCAGAAAAGAAAATTCCCTTGCCATTTTTTTACCTTTTCCTCAATTTCTTTCAGTTGTCTCTTTTGAAGTTCTATTTTATCTTCGAGTTCTCGAATTCGCTGGAACAGGAAAAAGCACAATAGACATTATTACATCTAATGTGACATGCATGTGAACCAAAAACACATGAAAGACGAAGAGAATGAATGTCTGTTATTACTGTAACTTCCTTTACAGGTATACCAGGCATGTCCATCACAGCAGGGATGGACTCTCATCCCCAGCCATTAATCATAATTTTAAGATATACACAGAGACAACTCTGATTAGCACCAAAATTCTTAGATGTACAGTGCTACTTTCTCTGCAACTGCCCGTTGCTTTTACACAAACAGCATCTTACACCATTTCATTTTAACTTTCTGCTTCCCTTTCCTTCAAAACATCACTGTGCTTTGAGCATAGTCACACCATACCAGACAGAGCACAAAGGTTTTCAGTTCTCTGGAAAGAGCAGATGGCAGATACTAAGCCTCATCCTATACTAGAGTCACATCCCACCAGAGGCAGAGGGAATGTCTCCTTCAGGATCAGAGTATCAAGGATTTCCCTCATTCAGTTCCAACAAAAGTTTTCCCAAAACACGACTGCTGTAGGGTCTGCATATCCTACCTTTTGTCTGTCCTCCCATTCCTCTTCTATAAGGGTTTTGGGTTTTTAGAAAAAAATACAAGTATTTCTGGACTTTACACGAGCAGATGCATTTTATGACACCTTCAGAACGTTGCTTCTTGTTATGGCTGAAGTCGATACATGCTTTTTTGGTTATAGGCATAAAGCTGGAGCATCCTGACAGCCAGTGGAAATCCAGGAGCACCTTTCTAATATCAGATTTTTTGAGCATTAACTACCTGACCTCTGCCTGGCCTGCAGTAGCCAAGGTTATTAACAACTGCTGAACTTTGAAAGACAGGTTAACACCTACACTAATTTCTATGCATAGGCTGCACAGGCTAATGAGCTGGGCAGAGAGAAATGTAATGAGGTACAACAAGGGTGAGTGTAGAGTCTGGCATCTGGGCAAGAACAACCCGGGGGACCTGTATAGGTTGGGGACTGACCTCCTGGACAGCAGTGGAGGAGAAAGGAACCTGGGAGTCCTAGTGGACAGCAGGATGACT
>VZRI01004826.1:51047-193669 GCA_013397515.1 Upupa epops
TGGGTGCCAGCTGGAACATAGGAGATTCCATATAAATATCAGAAGGGACTTCTTCACAGTGAGGGTGACAGAGCACTGGAACAGGCTGCCTGGGGGCTTGTGGAGTCTCCTTCTCTGGAGACGTTCAAGACCTGCCTGGATGTGTTCTGTGCAACTTGGTCTTGGTGATCCTGCTGTAGCAGGGGGATTGGACTAGATGATCTTTGGAGGTCCCTTCTGATCCCTAATGATTCTATAATAAAATTAACATAGCAGCTGTTGCACCCCTCCCAGATTATTTTATTAGTCCCAAATAAATTGGAACAACAGTATCTCTTTCCAAACAACTTGTAGTCATGACTAGTGATCCTGTGGAATCACCTGATGTTGTTAGTTGATTACCTGTATTTACTTCCAAGATCTCAAAGAGTGGCTTCACAGTAGCCCTGGAGAGCTGCAGTAAGGCTCCAGTGACCACATTGGTTTTGTGAACCACTGAGTTAAGCTTGAAAATTACAGATCTAACCTGGAGCTGCCCCACAGGTGAGGTACACCCAACCCTACAGTTCACTTTGTCTACAGCATACTATTCTCCACACCAATATTACAGACCGGTCACATGTGAAATCTCTATTGCTGCTGTTTTAAAATAAAGTATTTCACTGAAGTGATAATTTTTAATATTATGCATTCAGAATACTCTACCATCCTGTAACTCTGAGAGTTGTCCTCAGATAATATAAAAGGATGAACTAGATTACTCTTGTGTGGCACAAGTGCATGCAGCTTTGCTGATGGTAACAAATGCCCCAAGTAGTGCTGTATTAATGTCACTTTTCCTCTGTTACATTCAAATTGATTTATACTTCATCTAGTTGCTGCTCAAGGCAAGTTTATCTCTCAGCAGTCATCTTCATATACTTTATATACAAGCAATACTAGTCACCATAGAAAACCATAGGATGAGTAGCAGGCAGATGTAATCACCTCTGAGATCTGTGGTAAATCAGGTTTACACTCCTGTTTCTGTCCCACTCATTTTGGATATTCTGATTCCTACTTACAACCACATCCCAGATCTGAGGGACATCAATTCTTTGGGGGGAGTGTTATGCTCAGTGCTAAAATCTGACAATGATATGTGGAGAGAAGTAATATTTATAAGTACCATTTTCACAGCTAAGGTCTCTCATGTGGAATATTTTGTTAATATCTGCTGAGAACTCACCTCCAGAAAAACAGAAAGATAAAAAAGCCCCCAAATATTTGGTTGCTTTCTCACCTCGGGGTTTGTGGTAAGTGTTCTTGTATGGAAGAACGTGTTAATTAGGATAAGACAACTTTTTTCAGATTTGGTAATTCTGTTAATTAAATAAGCATTGGGATGATTTTTAATCTTTTCAAAGGATTACAGCTATTCAGCTATTCTCTCCGGCTATTCAGAATAGTTGGGAAAAAAGGGTTAAGGCTTGTGCTTCCCAATTCCCACACATAACCCACTGTAACCATTAACATCAGTTTTAAGATGAAGAAACAAAAAACTTTGTAAAAATCATTTTGTATATAAAAACAACCTAGCAATGAAAAGGGAATGCACATAGAGTAGAATGTCTTAGCAGTGACTATCTACATGCAATCCTGAAAACACCTGGATATATGTCAGTAAAGCAGATACGTACAGGGTGCATACGGTCAGTAGGGCAGATATTAGCATGTAAACTTGTGTATAAATGTATAAACATAGCATATATATATATATATACACACACACACACACACACATACTGAACTGGACCTGCTTCCTAAGGATAATGCATTGCAGGCAGGTGACTAGTGTTTTTATTCTCCTTTTGTGAGGGGGAATATAAATATGAGTGAAAATTACAATGACAGAAGACTTTTACTGCAAAGGAGTAACCGACTTCTTTACTTTTTACTTCTTTACTACAGAAATGCAGAGGTCAAACATAAACAGGTAAGAATTTGTTCTAAAGCACATCCGTGGGAGTTTGCCATCAGTTATCAAAACCTGGGGTTGTTTACTTCTAGCTTTTTGCTTGCTTTCCCCTGGAGTATTGTAGGAAGGATTATCCAGGAGGATGAAGTGGGTGTAGCTATTCCCATCAATATCCTCTGTTTGCACAGGGTCAGCATTGGAAGATAACCAGCCTAGGTCAGCTATTTATATGTCCTGAAATATCTGGATGAACTCATTTGTTTTCATTTAACTGCAGAGATGACCTTAAAAATATATACATATGCATGCAATATATTTGCTTTAAAAAACAGATTTATGCCTGCATGCAGTATTCAACACAAACAAATAATTCTCCCCCTTGTAGCTGTGCTTGCAGCATTATCTTAATCCCACAAAGATAACCATTTACTGAACATGAATTTAGGCAAACACACATAAGCTACCTCCAAACAGATAATCCTAGCTTTAACAAAAACATGTCTTCTAGAAGTTCATAGTAAACATCTGAGAAAGATGTTACACAAGAATTTTAGGTACTCAATACGACCAAAGGCAAGACTGCTTGGGATTTAGTATAAATGTTTACTTGTTTATGTACTGTTTCTTGCACTTGTAAGAATTAGCAATCAAGAAGATGTAGAATTGCTCTCAGTTTTTCAACTCTTGATTAGATGCTTTCAGTGAATTCTGGTTTGTTTATGTTTGCAAAAGCGTAACTGTGACAACAAATCACACAGAACTATTTTATTGTTACCAAGAAATTCCTCCTGTTTTCATGCTTGAGGGCATAAACTGATGCAATGCTTTTCTACTCTGTCACACAGAGTGCCACACTGTGTCACTCTGTGCCACAAAGGTGCATTCTGGTCTATCATTGACAAAACTTGCAGAGTAAATCCAGAGCACATTCAGTTGTCCTAAAGAAGCAACAAATTCTAATATACCTTGACCTCACAACATTGAGAAGATGCATCTGAGAAGAGTGACACAGGCTGCTTATTTTCAATTTTAGAAGGGTAGGGATAGATGATGTGTATAGACAGCCCAAGCATAGTGTTTATTCTTCTTTTAAACCCCCTGGTCCCAATGAGAGCGAGGATTAGGGACAGTGCTCTGCTGGATTCTAACCATTCCTGTGTTCCTACAATTAATAGCTGCTCCACAGTCACATGAGGCCAACTTTTTGGGATGGATGGGCTTGATGAAAATAATACTGTGTTGTCAAGCCACAGGGCCATACAAAGAAATTACTGTGGGCAAACAAAGAGCCACAGTCAGACACAAATAGTACAATGAGAACACAACCAGCAAAGAGAAGAGTGCAAACATTAAGGCAGGGGATTCTTAACACTGTTCACCTCACCCACATTAAAAATCAACCGGCTAAAATAACAAAACCTAGTTTGTCACTGATTTTACTACAATAGTAAAAAACAAACAAACAAACAAAAAACCCCTCACCAAATGTCTGGACAACGTACAGGTAGATTTTTGACAACGCCTTCATACTATCTTCAACCTCACATTGGTCTCCTGAGTTTTGAAAAGAGAGTCGGACAAGCATCCCTTTCAGTATTGGTGGGCACCTACTTGACAAACCATCTTTGAGCTAGCAGTGAAGTTTGCTGCCTCTTCTGAGTAGGTGTTTGCAGGCAACCAGAATGCTTTCATCAAGAGGCTGTCCTGCTGTCCTTAGTTAACAGCAGATGGCTCTACTGGCCAAGCAACGGCTGGAACAGGAACTCTGCCCAGGGCTGAACTGTAAGATCTATTTGTATCTCCAGAAAGCTGCGGAAAAAACGATGCTAAGATGTACAACATGTGCCTTAGTTATTATTTAACTGCAGTTTGAACAGATTTTAAGGACTGCTACAGAATTTCTCCTAGTTGTACTTACATACACATATCTACACAAAGGTAGATGGCACAACTCTAACCCTGCGGGACAGCCTAAATATACATTACCTTTGAGGTCTATAGTGAGAAGACAGATATAAGTGGAAGTCTGGAGGTCTGCCAAAACATCCCTAACATGATACTCTCTAACAACATATTACTCCGCTGAGCAGAGCTGTAAAAGGGAAGTTTACCACTGACCATTACAAATGATGATTGCTGACTGCCTCACCTCTTCAAATCCAATGCTCTGTGAGCTCTCCAAAACAAAGGCTGCCAAATCACCCCAAAATGGACAGTTTTTTATCAGCAGCACATTTCTAAATGCGTGCCTAGCTTGTGTTACAATAGCAGCCCATCTACATTAAGAACCATTTCCATTGATAAGAGCTCCTTGTAAAGGAGTGCTGAAATAACCATAAATCCTTCCACCGAGCTCAGAGAGCCCTGGATTTCAGTCTTCTAACTATCATTGTTCTTCTGGAGGAAATAAATGAGACAAGTAATGATTGGTACCATTTTGAGGGGTTGGCATAAGAAAGAGTTCAGCATTGCAAAGAAGAAAGTTGATCTGAGACATAATAAAGTGCCTTACTACTTTAAGATATTTGGTCTAAATCGCACCCACCAACCAAATAAAATGTTCAATTTTCTAATTTGTTTTAGTTTTTCTTCCATGACATCTCAAATCCTGAAGAGTAATAGACCATGTCTGTCTACATTATGTAGTGCCGTATATGCATTTGCTGTCTTTATCCAATCTCCCAACTACCTTTTTAGCAGCAAAATTCAGGGGTTTTCTGTTTATTGGATAGTGATAAATGAAGTGGGCTTCTTCATTTTATCATCTTGTCATATCCAATTCATTCATGGCATTAGCCAATGATTCAAACTCCTCAACCAATGTCTTGGATGGCTCCAAATCCCCCAGTTGCAGAATGGGGAAAATGCAGGAAAGAAATGTTTGTGACAAATTTAATATGCCAGAAAGCTACGACTGTGTCATTGTTCATGTAGGTGTCAAGCTGCAGAAGTGATGTTCCTGTGTCCTAGATAAACGTGTACATAAAAAGCCCATCTGAACATACATCCTGTTTTACTGACAGCAACACCAAGGAGATAAATTTAGCTGCCTGTGACATGCTTCTTACCATGCTACTATAGTTGTGAAAACACAGGAACGCACTAATCAGGGGGTTTAGAAATCACCTTAATAGTTCCTGTGACACTTATTGGATTTACATTCATCAGCAAATCCAAGAAAACAATTTGATAATTTTAGCACAAAGCAGACAAAGAAGGATTTGCTAAGCTGCTTAGAACCTGGGCTCTGAAATGCTGAAAAGATTCCAGTTGATGGATATTTACATTATAGGCACACTGGATGGACTGTATCAGGCAAGAAACACGCCTGAATCTTTGGCCAGTTTATGATCAAGGATGAATCTCATTCAGCAGCAAAATTTTGCAAAGGAAATATTTTATCAGTCTGACAAAGGGAAGAATCAATACTCTTTCATTATGCTATTATTTTAAGCAGCTCCTCAACACTATTAAGACACAGGTATGTAAGATCTTTAATAATATAAACAGTCTAACAACATTATTTGTATAAATTAAAAAAGATTAATATAATTTGACTTGTATTTAGATATTATTCAAATCAGTAAGCTGATGAATAACATTTCTTAAAGAAAACAAATGCATTATTAAAAAAAATATTTGGCATACATGATTTAATTACATTATTTAAAAAAAAATCTAATGCATTTTAAAAGCTGGTTAAAAGCTTCCACAGTATTTACAATATGTTTTGCATTAAGTAATTGCCACGTGCATTTACTCAAGCTTTTAGATTCGCCACTGCAAGGGGTGTAGATTAAGGAATCCAAATGTTCCCTTTAGACCCATATTCTTAGAATGTGATTTTGCATAATGGTTTTAAGGAAACAAGCAATCACACTGTATCTGCACTGGCCTGAGCTGTTTTATTGCCATCTTGTGTTGAGAATAAAACCACTACATATTTCAGGCTGTCGAACAGGATAATAGATAATTTTGGATGTATTGTACCTCTTTCTCACCAAGGTCTTTCCTTACAAAGCAGGTAAAAATCTCATTCCTTCTTATGTCCTGCAGTCTCAACCAGGGTAATCCAATTAATAGTTACTGTAGTAGGATAAGTGTTCTTGTTAATCTTTATTATGCATTTGCATTTTCCTCATTTGCCTTCCTGAGGACAAGGAACCTTTTAGTGGCGCTGATGAATTTCTCAGTGTGTGTATTCAATCACATTGCTCTTAGTAGGAAATCAGTGACTTTTATAAATGCAGTTAGCTTAAATTACTATTTCTTATGAGCTGACACTGAATTAATTCATGTGCATGAAGATAAATATTAATATTTACTAGCAAACTTGGCTTTTTGTAAGCACTGTGAGTCTTTTACTTTATGCTGCAGAAAAAACTAAACCATAAATTGATATCAAGGATATCAACAGTCCTGTTGCTGTTCTTTAAGGAAAAAATAATAATTAAAGACACATTGCATGTATCTACATGAAATGGCTATTCTATGTCTATGTGATCTCAGACAATAAAACATGTACAGCATCTAAACAACAGGCTCCTTGGTAGCCTAGACTCATTATCAAGGGTAAATAAAAAATAAAGCAATATGCAATATTTATTTTGCATACATTTAGATTATTTTACATTCTTATATTTAAATACCAGGTTTCTGTATAAGTAATTATAAAGATATCTGCATCAGTTTTTCATATGAAAATACATTTACTCTTCACTTCTATAACAACTTTGTGACACTTTGTTTTTCAGACTTGGCATTTCTCAATTCCCACTGACCTTTCCTGAGAAATACAGGGTACTCAGGATTTCAGATAAAAGGGTTTCAGCAGTCATTACTCAGGTGACAGTTCTCTTAGTTGCATATTAATTACAACTGTATACTTTTTAGTATACAGTTGCTCATAGAAGTACCTCCTCAATCACATCTTGTTTAGGACCGAGGAGGAGAACTTTGTACACATTACATCGGTCCTGTTATCATCACTTAATCAGACAAGCAATATTACAGAGGCAGTTAGCAAGGCAGGCATGGTTTGATAGGAAGCCTAAATATAAGGGAAACATACGTAAGGAAACACTACAAAATAAACACACAGATATTACTAAAATTAATTCACATCTGCCATGCATATGATCTGTGGGAAATTCTGGATGTTTATTGTTATGATGCTATTATTGCAGCAATGATCCTTTGAAAGACTCAACATTCACTCCTGCATGACAAATCAATATCAGAGTTCAGCTATGGTTAATCTAGTCATAGTGTGCTTGATGAATATTGATGAGAGTTAGACGACTATAATATCCTTTAAGAGTAATTCATGAATATAAAGCACAGAACATTTCTCAACTGCAAGCATCATAATTGTGAAAACAAAAACATCACTATATGCCCTATGCAATCTTTTTCATGTATATTTGCATGCAAATCTCCGGGCATGAACTTCACTAGAACCTTAACAGTTCAGATTTAAAATGCAACCATTAAAACACATCAATGCAGATTTGGATGTAAAGCTATCTGAGACTTCCTATCTACTTCCTAAACTCTGTGACTAAGCTGCAAGTTTTTACCAAGTCAGCCTCTCTGGTGCAAGACAACAAAACAGAGGAGGAAAAGTCTTTAATTTGTCCTGTCTGATACTAGGTGATGTGTCAAGACAATACATTTAAGACAATACCTCCTTATGCCTAGTGATGAGGTCCACTGAGCACAGTATCCACCCTCGCTTTCTACCTCAATGAGCCTTCCCAGTCAAACATGAAACCTTAACAGTTCTCCCTGGGTGAAAAATAGATGGTCTATCAACCATATCAGATTACACAGCAAAGAGGAGCAGCAGAACTTCCATATCTACCCAACATCAAATGGCAAATCTCAGGTTCCTATTTCACACTGGCAATTACTGTAGTAACAAATTGGGTTTTTTAATTAACTTTTCCAAGAAAAAATTCTCAAAACAACTAAAACCCAAGTATGTATTCCAAAAAAACCCAAATATGTATTCGAAATGGATGAGCCAATATGATCTTGACAGATATAGTGACATCTCACTCTGTGGATTTCTGAACAAACTATTCTCTCCCAGAGTTTATATATATATATATATATATATATACACACACCTACAAGATATATATATGTTTTCTCCTAAAGGATTGCCCTATGCCTTCCTCTAGTAAAATGTGCAAATTTTTTACTAGAATTGGTGACTTCTGCTTTTATTACTGATGAGTAAGTCAGCCTGGACGTGGGACTAAATGTTCTAGTTTAAAGAAAAAATATTTAAGGTACGTACAGCTATATTTCATCTATTCAGAGTTGGAATTTGGATGCATTCAGCATTCGATAGATGTATTATATTTGGGTCAAGAACTGAAGCAATGTTTTTGTTTGGTTTGTGTTGTAAAACTGAGCTGCACCCAAAAGCAGTCTAACCCAAGTTAGGGTAAGTCTGCCTCAGCCCCGCACCACTGTGCAACTCGGACAAAAAATGCTTCACGTTTTTGGATGACACAATGAACACATTGCTTCTTTTTGGTTTTGCTTACAACTTTATAATAAGACAATAAATTATGGCATTACATTCATGAAATCTGTCTCTCCTTTCCGATTGGCATCCATCACTTTTGGAACTGAGTGTGTGTCAATCTGCTGTCTTTCAAGCATTTTCTAGCTTCTCTCTGTGCATAAAATAATTTAAAATTAAATCAGAATAGATTTTATTTCTATCATAAATTTTATATATGTTTGTATATTGCAAAAAGTACGATTTTAATGATTCTACACTAATATAAGGAGGTTCCATATAAATATCAGAAGGAACTTCTTCACAGTGAGGGTAACAGCATTGGAACAGGCTGCCCAGGGGTATTGTGGAGTATCACAGTAATGATGAGGCTGGAAAAGACCTTAAAGATCATCCAGTCCAACCTAAAACCAACCAAGGAAACCTAAATATCTAACATCTAGCTCATGCCACTCAGCACCTCATCCAGACTAACCTTGAGCACCTCCAGAGACGGTGATCCAACCACTTCTGAGGGCAGCGCGTTCCAAAACCGGATCACTCTGTCAGTAAAAAACATCTTCCTAATGTCAAGTCTAAACCTCCCCTGATGGAGCTTAAGACTGTGACCCCTGGTTCTGTCTCCAGTGTCCAGGGAGAAAAGACCAACCCCTGCCTGACCACAACCACCCCCTAGGTAGTTATAGACAGCGATAAGGTCACCCCTGAGCCTCCTCTTCTCCAGGCTAAACAGACCCAGCTACATCAACCTCTCCCCATAGGGCTGACCTTCCAGGCCCTTTACCAATGTAGTTGCTCTTCTCTGGACTCACTCCAGCACCTCAACATCCTTCCTAAACTGAGGGTCCCAGAACTGAACACAGTACTCCTCCTCTGGAGACGTTCCAGACCCACCTGGATGTGTTCCTGTGCAACTTGGTCTAGGTGATGCTGCTGCGGCAGGGGGATTGGACTGGATGACCTCTCAAGGTCCCTTCCGATTCCTAATGATTCTATGATTCTAATATAAATACCAGTTCTGATGACTTTCTACAGTTTCTTACAGAATCTGCTACAGTCAAACCAACAGGAATGTTAGATTCTGTTTTGTTTATGGAAAGCATATTAGACTGTAAAATCTTTATTAATTTGAGCAGATAACACAATCACACTATATTGTTAAGGTGATCTAGCTATGATGTTATGCGATTTCTTTGTGGGGTTACTTTATTAATCTAAAAATAAATTAAGTAGTTTGCTCCAAAAAATGGAGTTTGCTTAATTAGGAAATGGATATCGCTACTTCAGAAAACCTTGTGTTACTGCATTTTAACTACTTTTTCTCAGAAATGTTTTTATAGCTGTGCCAACACACTCTTCTCTCTCTCAACATGGTTTATCATGTTATTTATACACAAATATACATGCATCAAAAATTAATCTTAAGAAAACCTACTTGAGTTGATGTTCATATTTTCTAAAATGCACAAAACACACAGAATTCGTGGTACCAACGGCCTAGAGCACAGGTGCTACTTTTAAATTAAGTTCTGCAAAAATAAACCACTGATTCAAAAAGCTTACAACAACAGTATAGCACAACAAGACATTACTGATGGCAATGCATGCAGAAAAAGCCATTGAACTGCACATATCCTATGGCTAGAAGCAAACACCTTAAGATGCTCACGACAGATTTTTAATTAACATGTTTTACCTCCTCCAAATAGAGAAGATGGTGTAAATCAAAGCACCTCTCTGACTTAAAGGAAGTGTTGTGACCACGCTTCACCTGAGCCTGGTTTCCTTAAAGCACAATGGATATATACAAGTGGTTACATTTATACGCTAACAATAACTATGAGAGGCTATAACTGCCCCAAGGTGAACAGACCTACCACAGTAAAACATGGCCTAACGACCTAAAAACCATCTCCTTCACTGGATCAAACTTAATACCCAGTGACTAAGAACTAAGCCTTTATATTTGGATAAAGAAGAACCCATAAACCCTGCACAGGCTCACATTTAGACAACAGTTTAGCCATTGTTTTATAACCCTTTTCAAATAGTACATTCCCAAGGAAAATTTTTACCTACTCTGTAGAATCAACACCCCACAAGCTATATCCCCAAAATCTCTGCAACAAGGCACGTCTATAAACATAAAATCATAGAATGGTAGGGAGTGGAAAGGCTTTCTGGAGATTACCTAGTCCAAACCTACTGCCAGAGCAGGGTCTCCTAGTAGACATTGCACAGGAACATGACCACATGGTTTTTTGGTGTCTCCAGAGACAAAAGACTCTACAACCTCTCTGGACAGCCTGTTCCAGTGCTCGGTTACCCTCACTGTGAAAAAGTTTTTTATGTTCAAATCTCATGTCCGGTGTTCCAGCTTGTGATCATTTTGCCGTGTTCTACCACTGGGCACCACTCAGAAGGGCCTGGTCCCATCATTCTGACAATCACCCTTAGAAACTTACAAGCCTTTGTGAGATGTCCCCTCAGACTTCTCTCTGGACTACACTGCCCTAGCTCTCTCAACCTCTCCTGATATGGAAGACGGTCCAGCTCCTAATCATCTTAGCAGTTCTGTACTGCACTCTCTCCAGTAACTCCCTGTCCTTTTTAAACTGGGGAACCCAGAACTGGACTCAGTATTCCAGATGGAGCCTAACCAGGGCAGAGTAGAGTAATGAAATCCTGCAGAACTCCGTGCAGTGTTCAGCACATGCCTTGCCAATTCTGCATCTTGTACTATTGTCAACAATTGTTTACATGCAGAATGAAAGAACTCAACCTCTCTCATATCTTCTTGAACCTTCACTCTATGCCTGACACAGAAACTTCATCCTTAGGGAAATTTGTAGGCTGCCAGAATAAGTGGGGTTGTTCTTATGGTGCCTTTTGTATCAGGCAGACAAGAAGGTAATGGGTGCAAAGTCGCAGGCCTTCGGCAAGTCCTCAATCCAATCTTCTAAAGTTTCAGATAATTTTGTCTGGAATAAGTGGTTTCTGATCCAGGGAAAGATTGAGTGTGTTTTCACTAGGGACATTCTGGTTTAAGCTGTGCAGGTCTGTCACGCCTCTGTATCATTCTCCACAGCCTCCACTTCAGCAGAGTAAGAAAGATGGTGCATACTGTAAAGACACTGTGGTCTGTACAACCATGACCAGGCATAGACTACACCATAGCCAGAATGAAGGTGCTTGCTAATGCCACAATATCAGCAAAAGAAAAGAAGGGATTCATTTAATGCAGCATCCAAGGATGTACTAGACAGGTTCATCCAGGACTCTGCCAACACAGATGTACTATCATTTTTGTAGCATTTCAGTTTCTGTCCTCTGCTAGTGTAAAAATGTGAGAATGACAGTGCTCTGTGACACCGCTGAGGCATGAGAGGTTGCGCCATGCACATCTGCACAAAACTACTCGGTTATCAGTGTAGCCCACTGGTTTCATAAATATAACGACTGGACTCAGAAATACAACCTTCAAGAAGAAAACAACTTAGAAGAATAAACCGAGTAAAGGTTTTCACACACAATCCACAGGACAAGTAACTATGATCTTTGCCTTTGTTTTTTTCTATCTATTATGGGGGGAGAGTAAAAGAGATTACAAAAATATCCTTAATGAGCAGTTTTGCATTGTCCCGCAGAGCTGTAACACAAGCATGTCTAATGAAATGGCTGCAACACAGAAATCTAGAGGACACAGTACCAAGCAATCTGGAGACAGGTGCACGAACAGTCATGACTAATGGGGCTGTTCATGCTAGCATTTTTGTTCAGGACAGGAACAAAGTTGTCTTCCACACTTGTCATATTTAGCTTTATGCTGTGGAGCAATCTGTGCACACACGAAATGCACTCAAATTGAAGAGGTGCTCCGGGTGTGCACCTAAAGTGCTCTGGCTGATACTGAGCAATTCATGGGACCGAATGGAACATGGTCCAACACATAGTGCTGATTTTGAGTCCTTGGGATCAACTGTTTCATTCTATCAATCTACTGCTATTATTTCTTCCCATTTGCCAATATTATACAAGCCTAACTGAGAAGGTCTGCCTGATTGCCTCTGTGACCTCTGACAAAGGTCACAGACTGGTTCTAGCCAATTGTGATGATTCAAAAAGCATCAAACTACTTGCCTGGTGAAAGCAGGTGTAAAAAGCTGAACTTACATGTGGCATAGGTGTAGAGATGGCAGTCATCACTGACAGCAGTGACAAATGATATCACTCAACAGAAAAGTATTCTGAATAAACTATCAATAGTTCAGCTAGGAAACTGGACTGTGGAAAAGCCTGGAAAACCCACAACATTCTTAACGAATTTTAGCTACACTAATAACATTCAGCTCCTAACTTCTGGCTCTATCCTAATTTATGAAATTTAATGTATTTATTCTTCTTTTATGATACTTCTAGCATCAGGTGGTGCCTGTTTTCTCCGTTTTCCTTGACACCACCACTGTTCTGATGCTCATTAAAAAACCAATAAATCAAGAGTTGTTTCTCGTGTCCTGATCTCAATGCTATGTGTTCCAAAACAAGAGAATGCAGTGAAGGAGTAAGAGAAAGAAGGCTTACAGGAAGCCAGAGCTCATCTCACTGGCTCTGTAAGCACTTGTCATTGCAGGATAACAGGAAATGAACACAGGGGGTCAGAACATTATAGTAGTTGTGGTCTATTACAAAGCCAACCTGAACCAGTTTATGAGGTAACATCATGAACATACATGCTTAGCAGAGTTCAGCATTCACAACATATAGGTGATTCCAGGCTTGCACAGAAAGTAATGAGATATATCTGTCAGCATCTTCCAGAGGTTACTATTAAAGAGGAACCAAAATCCTTGAGTACAATTGTACCTGACAGAATTTCTGCCTCACATCATGAGGCATGCAGCTCTCTTCTTCTCCTGAGTGTTTTGCACAGAAAAATTACTAATCCTACCACAAAGGAATTTTCAGTACATATTTACCATACTAGAGAAGAACTAGTTGTTCTAAATACCCACATTGTGGGTATTTGTGCAGCTTAGAGAGACCAGGCTTTCCTAAACTAATCTAAAGGCATGGAGGATGGCAAATGGATTCTTAGAAGATGACTTCCTATGGTTTACTCTTTTTTCTTTTGCCTGTATTCAAAACTATTTCTGGAATAGCTGAAGACAAAAAGGGAGAGAAGTAAAACAACTGATTTATGTGACTGCTGCTTTTGCCATTCCCCTTACAGGAGTGTTATACTCTTACAGACTTCTACTGCAGCTTTTTATAATTTAGACCGTAAACTCGTTCCCCACAGTCTGTCCTGTGGAAGACTGTGTGGTTTACATATACGAAACAGATGGTGCAACAGGAATTTGTAGTGAGACAGTGACTTGTTTTGGGTGTGTACCATGCCCAGCACAACTAGTGCTAATGCTGCTCATGTCCTTGACACAGGAGCAATACAAAGAATAGACTAAGTGTAATCAATGGGGTGAGGGTGAAGTGATGCTGTAGTAAGGCAGTGGAGGCAACCACAGTGGTCACACCAACAAGGGGGAGGAGAGAGAACCAGGTTTACCTGCTGTGCCTGCTGCAGCAGCTCCATTCGCTCATGCAAGATCTGGCTGTCAAACTCACGGCTCTGCCTCAGGATCTGCCTCCGCACTTTCTCCACTGCAGCTCGCAAATCCTCTCTCTGGGCTTCAGTCAGCGACTCGCTTGCCCACCTTCCTGGATCCTGCTGCAGGGCATTATACAGCGTGGCTTCCAGCTCCTGGATTTTCTAATGCAACCCAAATCACATACAGACAGGCTGCCATTTGAATCCAGCAAGCAAATGACCCACCAACAGCTAGAGGAGAAGGCTAGTAAACAAGCCATAGGCAGGAGGGAAGGACGGACACAGACATGGAGACGGAAAGCGGCAGTCGTGAGCAGTGAGGAGCATTCCACACAGAGTGCATGTAGTCTCCCAGCATCGATTTACACCCAAGCAAAGCTTCTCGTTCTAGTAATTGACCGATATATTTAAGAAGGATTCTAACGATAAGTCTGTGCTTGACAGGAAGCAAATCTCTAATGCTGAGCATTACAAATTTAATGTAAACTGAGATGCCCTTCAGCTGCAACTGAATTGTTAAAGCCACCCTATAAAATAAAAAGCCCACAGAGAGAACTGTGAACAGCAGGTGTGTAACTGTGTCACTCTGGCCCTACTGTCCTGCCATCCTTTGCTCAAAGCCTGTATCACTGGTTTAGTTCCAAGTAGCCATAAGCAGAGAAGAGAGGAACACTCATGCTCACACACCCTCACTCCTCATCAGCCTCTAGCCATTTGCCACATTCCTAATCAGCTTCTCGTGCACTGATCAAAGCTCTAGTACTTTGCAAAGCAGGGCACAGGAGAAATTCACACCTGCGTGGAGAACTGTAGTCCCAAGAGTAAAGAAAGAATTGTGGCAGATTTTCCAATTACTGGGATCGTTACGACGTGATTAAAAATCAGCATCCAGACTGAAAATATTTGGATCAAGAGCATCTAACAACATCCCTTTAAGGCCTCTAATGACCTGTGTAAGATAGGTAAGTCTATCATAGAATCAGATGATAGTGATGCATAAAAAGTTTCACAGAGAGGTGAAATGACTCGCCCAAGGTCAGTGTTAGGAACAGAGCCTGCTTTCATTTTTGTTAGCTGCTCTGAGCACTAGTCCTTGCTTCCTTCCTGAAAATAGCTTTTCAGTAAGAAATATTCACAGCATTTAAAGAATTATTCAGGCCAGTGTGTTTTGATTTCCTGAAGTTTCACTGTTAACAAAGTCAGGTGTGCAGTTTTACCAATTCCTAGAAAATTCCTAATTGTTACTTAGATTGAGAGAAGGCAAAGTTGCAACTTCCATTTGGAAAACTAGGAAGGGTAAAGTTGGATAGGAAGGAACCTCACAGGAAGAACAGGATAGTTTAGCAGCGGCAATGTTTACAGATGTTTAGAGAAAAACAATACCCGAGATGTTCTTAAGTAATTTCTGGCGCATTTTACCATTCTCAGCTTTGTGCACTGATCCCATCCCAGACATGCCAGCCAGATGTTTGTGTTTTAGAATAAGAAATGCAATGCAAAAAAATCATACTTCTACATGCTGAAATTAGCATCTTAAGTCTACATTTAAGAAATCCTTAAATTTCCTAATTTGTCAGAAAAAGAAATCCATTAAAAAAGAACCCTACTTACGAGTAAAATTAACAAAAAACAAGACCTGTTATTTTATAAAATCCATTGAAACAAGAAAATTCAACTAGTCTTTTCCTACCATGTATGCCTGATCCAGGGCTTGTTTCCTGTAGTCAAGTTCTTCTTCTAAATAGCCCTTCTGTTTACTGAACAGGTCCTGAACAACAACAAAAACAAGGGAGTGTTTGGTTTTTATCCTAATTCAACAAGAATCATAAATGCCATCACTTTTATGTGAGCTTTCCACTTGAGAGAAAAAGAATATCTATAGCAAATGAGCACATTAATCTCAAGTATATTTGGAATATCCCATGTACCACATTAGCACTTAAATATACATATCTCACTGTCCAACCGTACCTAGAAACCACTAATCCCTACACTAACGTACAAACCTGCCTTGGCCTAACAGAAATGCACACAGCAGAGCGTGAATGAGCCTGCATGTGTTCCAATAGCCGTAACTTACACAGGGCAGATCAGGGTAGGATGGGGGGCTATTTCTGAAAATATCCAGCATGCACCCTTAGGGAAACCCCAACTTGTGTTGTCTAGCCTGTTCTTCTCGGGGGGGGAACCAGAACATGCAGAGCCACAGTTAGGCTCTGCAGCGTTATTCTCTGACGTTACTGAAGCAGGCATAAAACTCAGTTCTCAACCTCTAAAGAGAGGAAGCCAGTTTGAAATGGCTAAAGTGATGCTTAGAGAGGTTGTGATCAGCTGAAGAGCTGTAGAAGTTTCCAAGATACTTGAGATTCGCAGGCAAATTTGTTTTTTGTGCATAAAACTCAAACTCATGAACTTTCACAGATATATAGACACAGATACATAAATAACAGTCTGGGATGTCAGCAGAATTCAGCATCCAAAGGCATGATGCTGTATGTTTCAATAGTTCAATAGTCAAGAGAGAACTGACTAGTGACAGTGTTGTGGCAAACATGCCTTTAGAGTGTTTTGAATTATTTTTATGTTTAACATGGAATACTTAGTTGATTTTATTTTCCTCTTCTTTCAAGGCAGGTTTTCATGCTCAGAAAGATTAGTAGGGCAGTGTTGCTCACCTTTTCATTCTCCAGGTCTAGCATCTTCTGTGTCAGCGCAGCTTCTGTCCCCTCTATCTGTTTTAACCACTGTGTGAACATAGCAGTGTCAAGAGGAATAAATAATTAAAATTAATACATCAAATCCTTTGAAAAATTTGGATGAAACATTTTTCAGTTCTGTGGCCAACAGTCCTAGGCATATGTTTCCCCTTTACTTATTTGCTCGCTTTAAAGTCACAAACAGGTAGTGAAAAAAGGCAGCATGGAAGACCGCAGAAATGTCTGTATATAATACTGCAGAAATATCTACCAGAAATGAACAACTTCTCCTCTGTAAAATTCCATATACAGAATAGGCTCACAAAATAGGCTTGCAAGTTAGGAAAGCTAAGTCAACCCGACTGATGTACCATATGACTGTTGGCCTGATTAGCAAAACCAGCACATGATTTCAGGACATCAGCCCTGCATTTTTTCAGATGGCAACATAAACAGAAGTTTCAAGGTAGAAAACTTGATCCTTTATTTTGGACAGTTTGGTGCATCCTCCACAGAAAAAGGCTCACTTCTGAAACATTAGTGGTGTTGATGGAACAGTAAACCAAATCACTAGATAGAAGTTCATGCAGTTGCTGCTAAGAATCCCGTATCATTCTGGTGATAAAAAAACACAAACAGAAAGAAGAATTCTGGCCACTGCATTCCAAGGGTAAAATTGCACACCGGCACCTTTAAATGTATGGACAGAACGTTCTTCCTTAATTACTGTTATCACTATTGTGTGATTAAAATGGATGGGAATGCTCAGCCCTGAACTGTTTCATTTTATTTCCATGTTGGTTTGCAATAAGGATCAATGAATAACTTATAAGGAATGTAGTTTAGAATAATGGTTCTTTTCATAGTGCCAATTCATATTAAGATCACGTGTAGCTTTGTCACTTTCCTCAGATGTTTTGTTTAATAACACCAGATTACTTCTGTATCAGGTCATTCTTTTGGTACATGTCAACTTTTTAAGTTTAGGGCTTTGTTGAATTCATTTGGGCTCAGACTCAAATAACCGGTAACATATCCATTTTCCCCCACCCAGAGATGTAAATAGGAAATCTGTAAACTCCACAAATATGACTTCATTGCTTTACTCTTCTGGACCTTCCACTGTTTAAGAGGCTGGTGAGTACAAATAGAATTTCTTGCTTGCTTAGACTTAGCTATGTGTGGAGCTGAAAGGTGAATAGGAATGCTGTATTCCCCAGCGATTCCACATTCATCATCTTTGTTTTTGTTCATTTTTGAAGGTGACAGACCGAAGAGATTCCTAAGAAAGCCCTACCGCTGATAAAGGATTCAGCAAGACAATGAGCATTCTGAACCCTAGAAATCTACAGAAATGGGAAGTCCTCAGCATGTCTCACAGCTACCCTCAATGTTTGCAAATGAAGGGGTATTTGCAAAAATTAGAGGTCTAATTTTTTTGAAGGTATGAATAACATGCAAAACTAAGTGTTGTTTTTGATCTTCCTATGCCTGCAAGCCTTTCTGTGACCCGATAGCCCTTCTGTCACAGGAG
This sequence comes from Upupa epops, assembly GCA_013397515.1. Classification (NCBI taxonomy): domain Eukaryota; kingdom Metazoa; phylum Chordata; class Aves; order Bucerotiformes; family Upupidae; genus Upupa; species Upupa epops. The sequence continues at coordinate 69,354 of VZRI01004826.1, forward strand.
GGGCAATCATGTATTCAGGAGTTGGTATCAGCTGTAGACTTCAAAATAGGCATCTGGTGTTGTACCTGCAGAACCCAGAAACATTTCTTGACAGCTTCATTTCCAAAACATCACTCCTAGTGGCTGAGTGCAACAGATTTGATCTAAATAAACACTGGGGATGAATAGCACATAAGAATTTAACTAGCACAACATTTATGCCTACAGTACATTTTCCCTCCCATTATGAGATGACTATGTATGATCTTTTCTTGCAATTAAGGAGCTATGGGAATGCAAACAAGAAGCTGGCTGGCCTTCAGTTAGAGGTACGTCTTTCAAGGGTAGCCTCTTGATGTCATTTGCTCTTAGCTTTTAATCTCCTTCTTTTGATTCTATTTAACTATTATACAAGATAAGAGAAAAAACTCTGAGTTTCTTACGGAGTGTTCAATTTCTGTAATAAACAAATTATCCAGTAGGATTAAAAGGAAGAAAATCTGTTAAGGCAAACTAGAAACTTTTGTCAAAAAAGAAAACAGTGAACTGAAATTATAGACCAAAGCTGGCATAAATAACTACTTTCTGTTGTGACTGTATATTTCTACTCATTTAAGAAGTAATCCCTTATTGCTCTTAGCTGCTATTGCAAATAACTTATAGATTGCAAAATGCATGTTCTGTTCTGCACTACTATGATAGAAATAGGCTCAGTCATTCCAGCAGCACTTTTTAGGCTAGCATCAATTCACTTGAGCTACAATAACCCAACAGTATCCCAGAGTTCTGGTGAGTTTTCCTCTCCACTGGCCTGTCTACTGAAGTTCTTTCATTTTCTTTTATGGATGTTAAGGGCTATGAACATTACCTCCTCTTTTTAAAGCAATGAAAAGCACAGGAATTTTAGCACGTTTCCTAATTTTTATTTTGCTTGTAGCAATTACTCATTTAAATCAATGATTATTATATTTATTTAGATTACATACTCTAGGATATTTAGAAAAGTAATTAACAAAATTGTACCAATTAAAGCAATTGTTACAAAATGCTCACATTTTGATTTTAAAGTTCGGTTCTGAATTTCAAAAAAGCATCTGGAAAACATTTAGTAGAAACCTATGAGAAGGACAGACAAAACTTCCTGACAGAAAACAACACATCTGTCTCATTTCTCAAGTTCATCTTTGTTCACATACATATTATATTTGCCCTGTAACTGGAGAAGAACCAGTGACCTATCTTGCGCAAAGTGCTTTTTCACTAGTTGTGCCCACTAACTGACAAAAGAAGGGACCACAGGCTGCTCAGCTTTTTCAGTTATACACAAATGAGCCCAGTGGTGGTATGACTTACAGAGGGCTTCACTGCAGCCTGCTCCCAGAGAACAGAGGACCATGATACTTCTGAGAATGAAGTCCTTTTGTAGTGTATTTTTAAAACTGAGTATCTCCAAAACATGTTTTTAATCTCTAAATGTAGTTTATTTATTATATATTATTTCACTTCACGACATCACAATCCTAACAGTCATGTACAGATGAATACAATCCAGACAGCCTAAACAGGAAAGCCCAGTTTCTTTGGCAAAGTGATTTGATACTTAGAAGACATGATCAGTTTAAGGCAGAGAAAAATCTTTAGTGAATTCTACCTTTTCACAGAGGGAAAGCACAGTCCCAGCTTGGATTATTGCAACCTGTTCTTCATTTCTCAAATTCTAAAATAGAAGAAGACGCATTTAAAATTGGATTGGACACCTGTCCTTCAAGCTAAGTGACAAATTTAAATTCTACATTTAGCATTTTGTGTGCATGCCCAGAAAGAAACCTATCACTGAAAATATTAACACCTTAACTAGCGATATTTAGTCCTAGCTTTATTTCAATAAACTGTTTCCACAACACTTTTGCTATAGTTCATTACTGAAGGAAAATAATTTCTGTCAGATATCTTTTTTTTCCTAGATAGAAAATCTGCCTGCTTACTGGACTATATTCCTGCAACAAGTGAACCTCCCCTCACATACTTCAGAGCTAGATTTCCAATTAACAAAAACAATGCAAAGAAAGAGCAAGTACTGTAGAAACCTCCACAGAACTTTGAACAAATTAAATATTGGCCTTAAAATTAGTATTATAAAGACATCAAACTGTTAAAGCTACCTTTGCAGTGGACCAAAACCCATGGACATTGGTGCCTGAACCACACGACCACAATTTTATGCTGTGCTTGATCAATTCCTATCTTGAAAAAATGCATTTTACACTAGCATCAATGTAATGGAAGAATTCTCTTTTAACTTTGTAAAAGTAACTTCTAACCATTCATATTGTTCACACAAATATAGGCACATAAAAACTACTGTGCATTTTCTTGAATATTATTTTCTGTTCTGGGAAAAAGTGCTTTAAAATAACAATAAAATACAAAACTAGAAGCATACTTTAAACTAAACATTTGTTACCCCATTATCTCCAAGAATATCTAGCTTCTTCATAAGTTCAGATATATTCACATCCTGAAAAAGATGTTCAACACTTACTTTTACACAGAAAGTGAGACACAGTTTTAATATGCTACATTTTATCTACCCTTTATTCACTTTGCATGCAAAAAGAGATGCACAGAAATACAACATCAGTTTAGTATCAGAGTTGCTAAATGTTATTGATAATCTCAGAGACAACCCCAAATTTATTATGAGAAGCAAAGTGGATGTCTGCGTGTGAAGACAGAATTCTGCTTCACCATTCACATTTATCACCCTGCTGATGCATGCACAGGAAAGATCAAAACACCTAAACAGACTTAATGGACTGTTTATTCTGCATGCTTGGAGCATTGAGCACATCAAACTGCAGAAGATAAATGAATGACAGAGGATATGAAGTAAATTATTGCAAAGAAGTGTTTATTGATTGGTTTAGATTTTATTTTCTTTGTTAAGCAAAAGAGAGGAGTTCCAAATCAGCTTTACTGTAGAATAAATAAATATGCACAGTAGACTGAACATGCTCCTCCAAACACCATCAACCTTTGTGAGTAGAAAGATGCATTTCTCTGTTACTCGGCCCACAGATCCACAGAAAGCATCCCTTAAGGATCACTCACTGAAATAAAGAAAAACTCTCCTCTGCTTAAAAAAATTAATTAATTGATGAATTCATACAATATCTGTACTTTCAGAGAGTGTAAGGGAACATTCTTAGTCCCCAGAAAGCAGTTTCTACATTGAACATTTTTGGAAAATGTTCATGGAAGAGTTTCACCTACACTAATCATATCCTCCTGAACTACTCTAGGCAAGGTCCACAAGTTAACATGGACCAGGCATCATTGCCATTGACAGCTCTCATGCAGCCGTATTATTTGAAGGTAGACAGGCTCGAGAGCATGTGCAAAGGCCAGCTCAAAATAGTCCAAAATGCGTATACATACGCATAAAGCAAGAGAAGTCTCGTTAAATGGCAACACCCTCAACTTCTACGCAAGTTCCACACAGCACCTCTTTGAAGAAGACACCATTTCATTACTTACAGTACATAATATGTTGGTTTGCATCTAGGTGCTGTGCAAGAGCATTGTGTGAACCATGAAGCTTTAAAAGTATTTAAAACTAAATTTACTATGCTTGAAAATTACATAGCTACACCAGAACATATTTACTCATTATTATGTACCCAACAGACTCCGGTGAGGAAGATTTCCTAAGAAATGAAAGATCACCTGAAGAACAGACACAGATGTGGGTGAGAAACTAAAAATTAGACTATCTTTGCTCTGAAAAAAGGATCATGTATTGTGTTCAATTTGTCTGTAATGAGAAACCTTCTGCCTCTCTTTCATCTCCCCAAAACCTTCAGCAGTGTCTCCAAATTTTACATTAGCTATTACCTGTGCTCACTAGTGATTTTAGAATGGTGTGGATCTTAATAGGTGCTCATATTTGGACCAGCATGACAACCAAAAATATCAATTATGATTAGCATTACAATGCTGAATGGAAGCTTCTTTATCTGATCACTCACATCAGTGAAAAATGGAATTCAAGTAAGATATGTAAGTTCTTGCACCTATTAAACCATAAATACTCATTTTAATTACTTGATTTACATGATTCAGCATATGCCGAGACTTAAAACGCAAATCAGAGTGGCAGCATCATTCTAATTTGCTACTGATGGCTAAGAATTTGGAAATACTAGAAGCATACAAAAGGTCGACAATTTCAGTATGCTGATGCCAGGTGATATCATACTTTCAGGTAAGTGAAAGGCAGATTGAGAAAAAAACCCCTCTGATTAGGTATGCAACAGTAAGAAAAGATACTCTGAACAGGGGAAATGGTTTGATAAGAACATGATCTGATACTCTGTCAGGAGTCCATAAAGGCAAGTGAAGGGTAGTCAATTAAGATAGCTCACATTTACCCTAGAGTACTCCTTTAAAAATATTACAGAAGAATGTGTTTCATCCTGTTGAGTTGTAGCTGCTAAAGCCAACGCACACATTGCCATGGAGGCTCTAGTTGAAAAGCGATATTGTGACTCTTGGTGTGCCTTTGAAAATGGCTCTCTTGACAAAGCATCACAAAGAATCAGGTTTTAACTTTTTTTTTTAAACTACTCAGCATCTTAGCAATCTGCAGGCTGCAATTTCAGTTTTTTTCCACTGCAGATACCATTACGCTTACTAAGGCTCTGAAGGGAAACACAACTCCACTAGGAAGACTTGTAAACACAGTTACAAAGACAAGTGTAAATTACTAGCAAGTACAAAGAAGTGTAACGCACAAAGATATTCTATGTTACACTGACACTAATAAAGCAAGGCTGAATTCAGTCTTAAGAGAACCAGCACAGAAATCAGTTTGCACAGCCAGTTTATCATTCAAGGGGGAACAGAAGTGAAGAGGTCAATTCTTGCTTCCTTATAACAGAAGCTAACCTAGTGAGTGAGATCCCAATGTTTATCCTATGCTTGGTCTAAAATGCTAGATAGAGTCACACTGATTGGAAATAGCTTTGGATCAGGTTTCCAGACCATCTTCTTATTGAATTTTTCCCCAGATAGAAGTAATTTTTCTCACTGTATTTATCTTTTCAGGTTTTCTTCCCTCAAGCGAGATAGCAAATAATTTGTTTGGATATTGGGTTGGTCATTCTGAAAAAGTCCCTGGCCATCCAAATGTTACCAATACTCTACATATACCTTTATTCCTTCCTGGTGACAGAACAGCTGAAGTGCACTTCCATTGTTTTCAGGGAAGGTGGTTATATGAAGATTAAAAGCCGGGGACCTTCTTTCTCTCTCCTGAGGAAACATTTTGTTTAAAAACAACACGTGATTATATACAAGCACTAATTTTGCACCTTTACAAAACACATTTTTACACTAAAAAAGTAAATTCCTATGCACACTCCATATTTCTTACTTTCATCATATTTGAAGGTTTTTAACACATTTGTTTGCAACAGACCCCAGGAATGCAATTTCTGCAAAGTTAACTAACAGTCCTCAGAAGCAGTATGCCTTGCTTGCTGGCCAAATAACTGACTGACACCCTAAAAATCTCTAGCCAATCTATGTTGGCTCTAACTTCATTAACCTATGGCTTGCTTTCAAGCAACCAAGACCAATTGAGAAAGAAGAAACAGAAACATGACCTATTATTATCAGTGAAGATTTTCTTAATAAAATTAAGGCAGTGTATCTGCTCCCTATTTATTTTACAGCAAACATTTCTAGTAGAGTATATAAAATCCTTCTCCCTGCACAACCCAGGATGTCAGAATATGTTGAAAGGAGTACTACTACTCCACATTTATGTCTTTTGTGCCAAAACCAAAAACTATCGCTTCCCATTTATCTAAAACTACAGTATTTGGAACACTCATCTGCCTCATTTACATCCACGTGTTTCTTCAAATTACCAACCTGTAACTTCTTTGGAAGGCAGAGATACAGTACAAGAATAAATCAGTGATTTTAATTAAATGTTAATGTGCTTGTGAAAATTACTGAATTGAAGACTCTGTGTAACCAAGGCACCGGGTCTTACTCTGACTTCTCTACGGCCATGGAACGATGAGTGAGGAAAAACAGATTTCTCTGTATACTACAAGAGTACAGACTGGCAACAAGAACTTCAGCTTCTAACAGTACAATGAAAGAGATCTACTGCAAATATTTTAGTTCCTGTGACCTTCTATGCTTTGCCCCATTTTCTAAATGGCAAAATGGAATGCTTCCTTGAATAAGGCACACAGTCTGCATCCATTCACTTAAGCAAGTTACAAAGTATGGGACCTGTCATTCATTAAGTAGCTTAAGCATAATTTGAAACTAGAATATAAAGGGAAAAATCTCTGTACTCAAAATTCTCTCACATATTCTATTTTAAAAAATATTGCATTAACACTCCAAATTTGAAATGGACTTAAAGCTTAATTCTTGTTCGAGTTCAGTTACCATTTCAGACTCTTTCCTTTTAAATGTATCAGTTGTTACTGTGATAAACTCACCTGAGCTTGCTTGCGTTAAGTGATAAAGACTGGGTTTTTACTATAGTTTAGTTTTCATTTGAAATAATTTAATTACTCTCAAAAAATACTGTCCTGAATACCAGAAGCATCTCTTTTACTAAGGCATTCATGTTGTCCGTCACATTTTGCCTGGTAACTATTTCTTGCAATCACAAAAAATCTTCCCTTACTATTCAGTGAAACAATTCCTTAAAGATTCGGCATGTGCTAAAACTTGACATCACACTGAGCTGTTTTCCATGTGATTCTTCCTTGTGTAAAATACATTCATGAAGGGTGTATTGAAGCACTTTCCTTTTCCTAGAAAATATCCAGATTTTTTCTTTCAAGAACGCTTACACCTTGGGATGCAGTTTCTAGAGTAACTGCCAATTCAGTGCTAAACTGGTCAGTATTTTACTTCACAGTTGCTATAGGGCATAGAAATGCGTGTTACAAGCCACGTTTATTTCCTGAGTTTCTGAAATTCTAGGAGCTAAAATTCACTATTTTGACTATTAAGCACTATAACATCAAAATATGTAGTTGATTAAGGATTAAAAAGAGATTTAGAAATGACAAACACCAAAATCCTCACATAACAGGAAGACATTACATTTTCATCTTTGTCAGAGAAGTTACACATGCTAAGATTTTTGGTGAGACGTGCTGGGTGACGAAAATTATGGAGGAGTGACATCGACAGGTTTCTCAGACACTTTATTCCAAATGGTGTTAAGAATGCTGATGGTCTTTCAAACTGAACAATGTGACATCAGGCAACAGAGGAGTATGACAGCTGTGCATCACACACAACTAGTTTAGCGTTACTAAATTCAACTGGGGCCCCATTTACAAGGTGATGAGATCCATCACTTTCTACTGTAATCACAGACTATGGGTTCAAATCAGTATTAGCAGATGATTTTGCCATTTCGTTTATGCGAACCAAAGAATTCATTTGCTGTGGACAGCACACCACTTTCACGTACAGAAGTTGTACTTGTGCTTCACCACTTTGCCATTCACAGAGGGGATTTTTTTCTGTTTTTCTATTTACTGAAGCCAATTAATCCTAATTTATATCAACAGAAAATGGATTTCAGGTAAGAGAATGTATTTCAAAGTTGCTGTCAAAATATGTTCTTATAAGATACTCTTACTTCATATTAAAGCTGTCGATCTTAAATCGGTGTAATTAAAAGCAATTATATATTGATGTGATGAATGTGTCAGATCTATAGTCAGATCACTGCATGCAAGATGTAAGAAGGTGTGTTAATCTGAACAATGTCAACCAAGGCTGTAGTACACATATCAAGTGATTTTACATGCAGGTAAGGAGAAGTTATGGAAATGAAACAAATAAAAAAGGCAAAATATTGCAAAACAAAATATTTTATTAGATGAAAAACAAACGATATGCAATATATATTAGCTATAGTACATCTTTATAAACATTAGTGAGCACTCTCTCCAAAACATATTAAGGCAGTGGCATCAATTTCAGTATCCCAAGGTACAACATGTAAAAAATAGATATCTAAACGATTGCCTTTAAACATGCACCAGACATCAGTAATCTTTACAGAAATTTCAGCTTGGGTTCAAACATAATTTCTGCTCCATTTGAGAGTTTGCAACAGAGAGAATCTCTTACTTCAAGCTCTAGCACTCTGAATTCTAACAGCTCATTCTGGTCTTTTGCATCCTGCATCTCATTCTTGAGCTGATGCTCTTCCTGCTCCATTCTGTAAATCTAGGAAACAAATGCAACATTTCAACACCTATTAGCAATAGAAAAGAGACCACGCAGATATGAGTAAGGGAGTGGAATGTCTCCCTTTTGAAGAAAGGATGAGGGAGCTGGGTCTCTTTAGCTTGGAAAGAAAGAGATAGAGGGGTGACCTCATTCATTTTTATAAATATGTAAAGGTCAGGTGTCAGCAGGACAGAACCAGTCTCTTCCCAGTTCTATCCAATGATAAGACAAGGGGCAACAAGCACAAGCTGGAACATAGGAGGTTCCAATAAATATAAGAAGAAACCTCTTCACAGTGAGGGTGACAGAGCACCAGGGCAAGCTGCAGACATTTAAAACCCATCTGGACATGTTACTGTGCAAATTGATCTAAGTGATACTGCTCTGCTGAGGTGATTGGACTAGACGATCTTTCAAGGTCCCTTCCAGTCCCCAGTGTTCTATGATTCTGTGTAAAGAGGCCAGGAGTTTTGACTGACAAAACTCTTCATGATAGTTTTCAGTTTCTCACTACAGGTTGGGCTATGTCTTGGAGATAAAAAAGGAACGTTACTTCAGACAGTATTTGTGAGGACTGCCAGCAGAAAACAGCGAACATTCTCACAACACAGCCACCTGGAAGTGGTATGAAAGATGATATATTCTGTCTAAAGAAAATAAACAATGCAAGCTTTCTTTTCAAATTACATGAATGGAATTGGATTATGTTAACCGTGCAGCAGACTGCTGTCATTTTGTTTGCATAACTATACAGGCACTATTTACAGTATACAAAAGAAATAACAGAGCTATTTTAATGTCTACTTTTTAGTTTTCCAGATCTGTACTTTGGGATGCTAACAATGACAAACCAGAAATTCAAAACTGACTATTCATTACACCAACTAACAGCTTTGGTCTAACTGTGTTTCTTACCTGGGTGATCTTTTTATTTGTATGAAACTAAACAGAAGTGCAGCTTCTGGCTTGATGTACTATAATGCTTCTAATAGCCATGTAAGTTCCTGAATAAATTATGTCTGGCTGTAGCCAGTAAGTTATGAATTTTCTTTGGTCATCTTATTATTAACATTCATATGCAAATATGCAATTATTCATATGCAACTACTAATTAAAAAATAATTCTTTGACTTTCTGAGTACTAAGTTTCCTATGAACGGTAATCAAAAACAGTGAGGAGGCTCAACTCTGAGTATCTGAAAGTGTAAACGATACAGTGGTCTTAAACCAATCTGTAGTACTTGATGTGTGGAAAAAAATGTAAAAAATAGAAGGCTGAAGGGAACAGCCAATTTTACTAGTCACCGGAAGTACAATAATTTTTGTGTAACTGTTTGTCAAAATACAAGATTTTACATTACACATATTGGACACTAGAAACACTGGCCAGCATGGGTTCTACTGTTGGCTCCACAGTCTATAATACTGCAATAAAGAGCAGCTTCCGTTCCCAGAGAGTAGAAAAATGCATTGGCGCTTTAACCAGAGAGACTTGTGTCCACATTTCAGTTTCTGGAGAGAACTAAAGTAAGCCGTTTTTGTGTTTATCTCCCAGGACTTAGTGCATTAAATTGGTTTTATTATTCTTTCACAATATAGGACAGAAATTCTGAAAATACTCCCAGACTCTGAACACATACCTTCTCTAGCAGCTCCTGATTTGTTCTGATTAACATCTGCTTTTCTTCTACCCATTTTGAATCCTATGAGGAAGAAGAGGGTTGAAAAGATTAAAATTAAATGTTTGTTAAACAAAACAAATGAACGAACACAATTAATCAAAGATTTCAGAGATACTTGTGCACTCAAGTATGAACATGCTTACACATCAAAAAAATAAAGCTACCATAAATATTTCAATGATAAATGGCACCTAAACTACAGAGAAGACAGAAGTTCCTTTCTGAAGCTGTGTCTCTTACAATTTAATTTGTTCCAGCTAAGCATAGACTATAACATCTTCTCAACCAGCAGTTGTGGGAGAACACCAGGATATGATATGTAATTTTAAAAACATGTATTTACACAGCTTAACTTAACCTTTCCATGGCAAACAGTTGAGAACTTTCTTTCAAACTCATCTCATTTTGAGTGATGTAATGCAAATCCCAGTAGAGAAAGGGAAGAAAAACATTGAGTCACCCCAAATAACTGGAAATAAGCTTCAGTGATTTACACTTAACTGCCTTGTGCTCAGTGTGTGAGAATCAGGTTACTACACAGCATTTGTGATAAGGAAATCGAAGCTATGGAGAAAGGGAAGTCATATAAGTTATTCTATACTCCACTTGAGAACTGTATTTCTACTTGATCATTTGTTCCAAAGCTGATCTTTCCTGTCAGGTTTGCTGTGGCTTCAAAAGGCCTCATCAAAAAAAACACGATTCCTTTTTCTACCTACTGTCCACTCTAATTTATATTTTTCTAGTTTTCATAAGAGTGTGCAAGTGCATTTTAGCTTTCATGCAGTAAACACGATGAACTTCATCTTGACTTTCTGAGAAACCTTGACTCCAGTGGAACTGTATTTACGTATTCACCAGGTCACTGAGACAGCCGAGTATCCAAAAACACCAATCTATTACATATGTCAATATTTTTTACCTCAATATTTGTTCCGAATTTCTTCCTTTAAAGTTTTTTATGTATGCACCTTAATGTACTACCTTGCACAAAAGAATCATTAATCTTATTTTATGTGAAGGGGAAATCTTAGATTGATCTGATGAGAGATTAACAAGAACCATTCATGTTTTCTTTGAAATTATACACAAATTGTTATAATCGAAGCATCAAACCCTGCTTTTAAGATTCTAATTTCCTGCTCTGAAACTGACTTCAGGAAAATTGTGAAGGTTCTTCTGCTTCCTAAAGCTGTGAAGACTAAAAACTTCAAGGACAATACAAAAGGACTTTTTTACCCCGTTTCTTTCTCAAAAGCACTTTAGGGACTGGTTCCCCAAATGAAGGTTTCACAAGTATTATTAAATCATCATTACTGCCTTGACCATCTAAATTAAAATGTGATCACAATAAAGAAAATAAATCACATGGTGCACAAAGAAATTGGTTTATTATCACAAGTATTTATTTCATTGAATGCAAATGCTAACAGGCCAGGAGAACAGAGCGGGTGCTAGAGCCCAGCAGGACACTGTTACCACTTTGGGGAAAAGCTCATGCTCAGCATAAAATTGCCCCCTAGAAACAATATCATATTGGTCCTAGTCATATTCCTGTTGGCCTTCTCAGGTTAGAAAGAGACACAAGGTTAGAACTGGTGACGAGCTTCAAAGTAATAACTAATTAAATTCTAACTCCTAGGCAAAACTTTTTAACAAACCATTCTGTAAGCAAAAGTCACAGAAGTAATTTCTTACATGTGTTCCCATCTTCATTTATCTTCTGTACATGTGCTATACTTACTGACACTGCAGTAGTCTACCATTTTGTAAATGTTTTAATTCACAAATTAATCTGCCCACAACACTTCTATCATCAGCACACTGAAATACCAACAACAGATCCTTGTGGGGTTCTTCCTTTCCACTTATACATGCAAAAACACAGTAATCATCATTTCTATTATCTATTTTTAGTAATATTTCATTAACATGGAGTTTACTAAGTGAATTGCTGTTTTGTATGGAATCGAGTATGGTTATATCAATAATTTTTCCCTCAACTTGAAAATGGTCCTAAAGCCTTTGTATTTATACAGAATCTTAAAGAAAGTTTTTTTCTTATGGAGTACTTTGTAGGTTGGTTTTATTCAAACCTACAGGATCTTTGAAATGAGTATCTATGGACACCTATATTCTATGTTATTACTGTGTGCTACCTGCAATCCTAAAATTGTTTTATCAAACAATAAAGTGTGAAATAATGTCTCCCCAATCTTCTCAAGTCATTCTAGAAGTTACAGAACTGAACATCTTTTAACTTTCATAATGCTTTATCAGCCTTCCTGAAGACCCTTGACATCAGTAAATTATGCACCAGCAGCCACATCTTCAGTATTTACAAGACAGACAGAAGCATAAGGCCCGGTTTCACTCTGTGTGATGGTAAAGAAAGGTGAAAGCAGTTGGGTCCTCCAAGAATTCAAACCCAGGAATGTTACACAAGTGTCTTCCAGTAACCAAAGTGGTTCACTTTTTCCAGCTGAAATATGTGAGCAAGTTGTTTGTTGCTTTGGGCGTTTAAACTATTTTTTTTCTATGATGCGCTATAAAAATATTATTCAGTATAAATATAGAATATTTATTGATTGGAGTTTGTAGCTAATACAAATCAAACAGAAAACGGAAGAAAAGCCTGCCTGAGATGACAATGGGAACAGAATTCACAGTGCATGTGCATGCAGTTATTGCAGTATTGCACTTTAGTGTATTATGCATTAGAAAATAACCTTTTATGGCATTTTCTTAGTATAAATACTACCTGATTTAGGAAATCTGTTGCTAACAATTAGGCTGCGTCAGTCTCACCAATGCACCAGGAAGCAATGAAGATGGCAACACCACTGCATACAAGAGAGAAAATTATGTGGTAGAGGACATTAAGAGAGCCTTTTACCTGTCCTTTCTCAATTAGAGCTTTTTCCAGGTCTTCAATTTTTGCCTGACACCTGAGAAGATCAGCTTGCAGTTGTTCACGAGTCTAGGGGGAAAAAAGAAGTATTAAAAAGTGTGTGTATGCATGCACATCCAGATAGACAAGCAGATTTAATTACACACGAAATCAAGGTAAAGGTACTGCCCTACCTACTTAGGGTTTTCCATTAACATCAGAGCTTTTGTGTTTATAACACAAAACATCTCAGGCCATCAATTTAACAGCATTTTTCGTTACTAACCAGAAAAAAATAAGGAACTAAGGGAGATCTAATAAGCTATTAATAACATTTAGTAATTTAAGGCTATTTGGGAGGGGAAGAGAAAGAGAATTGCAATAAGCACAAGAAAAGTCCTATAGGTAAATGAAGCATACTGACCCGAAATATTTTATTTTTCCTATAAACAGGGTATGCCAGTCAGTTGTACTCATTGTACATTATTATTAATCTAAGTCATAGAATCACAGGATAAGAACGGTAGCGTTAGAAGGGACCTCTGGAGATCATCTAGTCCAACCCCCCTGCTAGAGCAGGTTCTCCTAGAGCAGATGACGTAGGAACACATCCAGGCAGGTTTTCAATGTCTCCAGTCAGAGACTCTGCTTCCCTGAGCAGCCTGTTTCAGTGCTTTGCTACACTGACCATGAAGTTTTTCCCTTATGTTCAAATTCAATCTCCCATGTTCCAGTTTAATCCTATTGCCTCTTGTCCTACCACTGGGCACCATGGAGAAGAGTGCAGCCCCATAATCATAACACTTGCCCTTTAGATAATCATAAACAGTTATGAGATCTCCCCTCGGTCTCCTCTCCAGGCTAAACAGCCCTAGCACTCACAGCCTCTTCTCATAAGGAAGGTGTTCTAGCTCCCTGATCATCTGATGATTCTGCCCTCTCCACTACCTCCTGGTCCCTTGTGAACTTGTGAGCCCAGATAATACCCTCTGAGTCCAGTTATGCTCTAAAAAGGACTGGATCTTACAAGATATTAAAGGATATAAACCAAGTGATATTTTGAACATCTTCAGTCACTGAAGTTTCTTGAGCTACTGCAAGTACTTTCCCCACCTACTTTAGGTACTCTTTCACCCTTTTTATTTCCTTCAACATTTTTGCATCCTCATTGCTTACCTTAAGCCTCATCTAAAAGGAGTAGGAAATGTTCATCCCAGCAGAACTTTGGGCCCTACAAAACTAACCATGCAAAGAACGTTACATTATGAGTCACTGAAAAGATGGATTTCCATGGACAGAATGGAGCAAATTGCCACTAAAAGGAAAGAGCACTGATTCAAACTGTTCTAGGGGGGCAGTTTGCAAATGTCTGCAGAGTAACATTTTAAAAAGCTAATACAAAACTATCCACGCTAGGGTCTCACTTCTCATGAAGGAAAAGGAAATATGTACTGGTCTCTCATAACTGTCAAATACATGTGAACCTCTGACATCTTCTTTTAATAGTAGATGTAATAATTACATCTTCAGCTTGAGAAGTGATTTCCAAAGCTTTTTGCTTTCTGTGACTAAGTGCCTTTCTTAAAAAGAGACCATGAAATCAGACTAGGTTTTTGTAAGGTGCAGAGAATGCTAACAAATGAAGCCATAAAATAGTAACTCTACTATTGTGAGAACAGCGTTTCATAGGAAAACAAATGTTTAGACTGGCAGACACTTCAAAAAACCTTGAAGAAAATAAAACGGGATAAAATTAAATGACACATTTTAAAGTAACCCTTGTGTCTTTTAAATACTGGCTGTGGGGATAATAGAATAATATTTTCAGTTGTAAGTAATTCCAGATAGTGTCAGGCCCTCTACATTCTTCTGTAACTTTTACCTAGAAAGCTTTTCTTAATACATAACATTATTCTGCTCCCAGGCACTGTTTATACCTGAAAATACTCAGTAAATAGATTTTTAAGCACTTGCTAGAGAAAATGCTGTGGATGAAACAGATCTTTGTGGCCCTTTGCTGGACTGTTTTAAATGCCCATGTTTTTCTTCTAATGAGCAGACTATAGCTGGACCTAACACTCCAGATGTGGCCGCATTGACACAGAGTGTTGAGGAAGGATCACCTGGCCTATGGGGGGACTTTCTTCACAATGCAGTCCAGAAGGCTGTGTGATGCCTTTGCAGCAAGAGTACATTGCTGGCTGTTGTTAACTTGCTGTCCCCGCCATGTCCTTTTGCGCAAAACCTTTCCAGCAAGCCAGCCCCAAGTCTGTACTGGCAGATAGAGTTATTCTTCTCCACACAGGAGAACACAACAACAGGATTGTTCCTTCTCTTTGTTCAATTTAAAGAGATTCCTTTTTACACATCTTTTCAGGCAGTTGCATGGTCCCTCTGAATGGCAGCACAACCATCTAAAGTCTCAACCACTCCACTCAATCTTTTATCTGCAAACTTGCTGCAGGTGCACTCTATTCAATCATCCAGGCCATTAAGGGAGAGCTTAAATGGTACTGGACCCATTATCAATCCCTGCAGTACATGACCAATGACACATTTCCAGTTAACTTTCTGCTACTGACCTCAACCCTTTAAGCTATTTCTGACAATTTTCTGTCCACTCCACTGACCACTTTTCTAGTCTACCCTTCATCAGTTTTCCTATGAGAATGGCAAAAGACTTTAGTAAGTCCAAACACATTAATACCCACTGCCCTCAACTACCCATCTCATTGTAGGAGGTGATCAGTCCAGTTAAACATCATTTCCCTCTCATAAATGTATGCTGATCACTCCCCATCACATTTTTGTCTTTCAGATATTTAAAAATGCTTTCCATCGCTATTCATTCAATCTCTTTCTTAAGGACCAAGATGAGAACAACCAGCCTTCAGCTCCTTCTTGCTTTTCTTGTAAACAAGAGTGACGCTTGCTTTCTTACAGTACTCAAGAACTTCCTTCAACTGCCACGAGCCTTAGAAGATAATTGGCAGTGGCCTTGCAGTGACATTTGTCAACTCTCTCACTAGTCAGTACTCCTCAGGTTCAATGTGTACTTGACACAGACTGAAAGAAATGAGGTGAAGATGATGACGTTTCCAACTCTGTTTCTGTTGTTTGACCACTTGAATGTTACAAATTCTTTGGTCATCAATCGCAACGGTTATTCAGGTAGGGGGTGATTTGCAAGTAAGCTACATTTCTAGATGTCCCCCTATTAGCAAAAGTTTGAATAGAGTAGAATTTTTGCCTTTTGAATAGAGTAGAATTTTGTTTCTGGGGACTGACAGCTCATTAATTCATTATGAAGTGAGTTCTCCCCTCGCTGGTTTGGAAGCATAGAATGCAAGATCTTAGCATGACTTCTGCTGACTTTACCTCTACACTAAATGGTTAAACTCAGTGGTGGCAGAAATGTAAATAAAAATATGCTCTCACACCTCAAAGATCTACAGTACAGCTATTGGTATGAGGATAAAAACCTGATTGTTTCACAGGTAATAAACAATTGCTCCCGCTGACCTAGTAGGAAGAATAGTTAAGTATACACTTTTTAGTGGAATAATACTCTCAAACTGAGATTAAAAACCAATAAATTATTATTTCATGCATTCAACAAAAGAAGAAAAATTCCTTTGTCAGATTTGAGTCAACTTTTTCATTTACTCATATGATAAAAATACCTAATGACTTAATTGCTGGATGATTTTTAATCCCTCACACAGCTATCCAAATTGCATGTTCACTAGGGATATAATTTTCAATACTTGATAGTCTCACTACTGAAACTTTTAGTACATTATACATGCAGGAACAATGTATAGCGATACCTTTGTTCTGATAGCACCAGACAAATCTAAATAGTTGCCTTACTAATAGTAACATCTAACCCTAAAAAATGTGCTTTGCATTTCACTGACCTACACAGAGTCTGCATTTTTTTTTCCAGATTTTTCAGTTATTTCAGAGTTACATGAAATTTCAGTTTAAAAATTACCCTTGCTTCTCTCTCAGCATCCAGGGTTCCACCAACTTGCTCTTGAAGCAAAGCATATGCCCTTTGCAAAGCTTGGTACTCTCTTGTTAGCTGGCAGAACCTCAATTCAGCTTCTTCTTTAGGTGTGCACTTCATGAAGAGGGGAGAAGAATTGGGTTTGTGCATGTAAAGATAAAGATGTGTGATGATGGGGTTGTTTATATAGACAGACTCACAGACATCGTCAGCAATACAATTCATATTGAGTCTCAGAGTTCAATAAGGGTACAATTCTATGGACTAATATCCTCAGCAGCTCCACTAGACTCATTCTATTTGTCATGCAGTCCATCACTCTCTTACTGTATGTCTCTGCTATGCAGAGTAAAGCCTTTTGCCAGCATAAGTATGCTAACATGAAAGTTGTATTTCAAAAGCCATAAGGTGGTTTTCATTATTATTTTTTTAATATGAAGTATTTTTCATGTTTGAATTTTCTTTTAATTTTGAGAAACTGGCATCATCAATTTCAAAGTTTCCTATAATGCTGAGGACAAGTAATGTCCTTCCCTTTAAAGAATTTTTGCTCTAGGAGCTTGAGCTCCAAGGAAAAGAGATTACAATATTATTTAATATTAAACCTAGAAAAACAGGAAGCTTCTTGTGACTGAGGACTGTTAGGCACAAGTTAGTGAACGGGAAAATAAGGTAAGTACATCTAATTCATCCTTTGTCATCAGCCCTACAATCTTTTATAAGTAGGCCAGCTGCACTGTGTATCACTGAGCTGAGACAAAACGTGTCACTGGGTATTTGTTACCTATGATCATTTAAGACTTAATAAATTACAAAAGAGACTCCCAGTATTTTAAGTAGAGGAAAAAATGTTGGATATATCAAAGCAGTGAAATAAATGACAAGGCTGAAACTATCGTCTCATGACTAGTGATTTTTGGCAGAGCAACACATCTATTCATTTGCTTTTGACAGGGTTTGTGAAAACCAATTTTATTTCTCAGCCCAACATCTGCCAGATCTATCAGGCAGAATATTACTTTATGAATTGTACTGTAATGACTGTGGATGTGTTTACTGGACTTGAAACACAACAAAGCAAATCTTTCATAGTTTCTTTGGCAGTATAGCTGAAAAAAGCATTTGCATTTATACTCTGTGTCAGTCTTTATACAATTTAAGAACTAATCAGCTACTACTTACATCTTCCAAATCTTCTTCTGGTGTTGCTGGTGTCCTGTCTGTTTTATCTGTATTATATGAAGTTACAGATGATGTTTCTGAATCAACAGACTCTTCATCAAATCCAAAAAATGTCTCCACAACATGCCTCTGAAAAGTTAGTTTGTCTTAGTTATTAGCAAAACATTGGAAATACCCAACGACACAGTATGCCAGTAGCCAAAGACTACCCTGACCATTATTTTAATGTATAGAGAGAAAAAAGTTCAATTATAAAACGCTTGCTTTCTGATTAAATGAGCTACTTTTTCAACGTGATGTGCATAAGAACCTCAAAGAACTGAAAATTGTCAGTTGAGTAATCCTTTAGTAAAAGTAGAGGTCAGTTACCAAAATCATGAAGGAGTCACACTAGAGGAAGGCAATATCTATTCAGAAGAAAGTAACCCAGTGTAATGCAATACGTAAGATGTGGAACTGAAAGGGAAGGAATGTTCTGTAAACCAGTGTGGAATAATCTTCACCACTCATACACATTAAAAAAAAAAAAGATTAACTTCATCATTTCGCAAAATCTTACTTAGAAGTATGGATTTCTGCTTTCCATTTATTTTTTTCAGTACTAGTATTCTCAATTTTCTCCAAAGTTTCCTCTGGTACTACAACTCACGAAAGAACTGCGCTTAGGGAAAACATGCATTGCCATGCAGATTTCAAACATTTGACACGAAGTAATCACTAAATGAAGGAAATCAGTAGCTAATAGAAGTGGATAGTACAATATGACATTTTTAAATGAAATTTTTCATAATTTTTCACCATTTTAAGAGGCCTCTTTTCATCATTTTCCTCACATGCTGAGAAACAGCAAGTTTCCATTCTTTCATTGTTTAAAAAATAAATGCTTAAGCATTTAACTAGAAAAACGGCTTTTCAAGTGTTTTTCCTTTCAAAATGAAATTTACGGTCATTGACTATAATAAATCAATAGAAAGCCTGCCCTTTTACACCATACAACTCTTTTATACCATACAACTGTCCCAATAACCCAATACAAATTCAGAAAAGCAGAAAAATTGGGGGGGGGGGGGNGGATCAGGCTATAAAGCTTCCTAGACAGAGAACCAATGGTAATAGGTGGGTGTAGGAAGATGAAAATGAATCTGTGTATATTCATCTCTATATTTTTTGGTACTGCTTGGTGCTGCTTTACAGATCCTGCTATCACAGCTAGGTTTTGAGAACAAAACGCAGAATGTATGTGAGAAATTAATAGCTCTGTTCGTTAAAATGCCTGAAGGATGAAAAAATTTATCAGTTGTCATAAATTCAGAAGAACATCAGTCATCTTATGTCTCAGCTAAGTGGTATTGGCAAAGTGAGTGGAATTGTGACCTATCAATTTCACTATGATACTGAAAGGTTTTATTTATATATCTATATATCACTCTATCTCACGATGAACTCCAAACATTTACTTTTCACGGCAGTCTTCCAAACTTGTCTGCCCTTATACTTTCATCCAGAATGTGTTCAAACTACTGTCTCCATTTTTGCATGAAACCACAGCTCTCACCAATAGACAAAATACCTTGAATAAAAACTGGTACCGTAAAGCCAAGCTTGTAGGTGTGCCTCGATGTCTGCTTGCAGAATATGCATTGCATTTACAGTCTGCAGCCCTGACCCACCAGGTCGCAACTCATGGCCTCATAATTCATAACCTAAACCAGTCCATAATTTTTTCATGGTAAAACTAATCCCACTCAAACTACCAAAACCAGCTGAAAAAACTGCTCTGTGCTACTTAATATCTTCACTGAAGATGAACTCTTCAATCAATAATAGAAAATTTTCATTTAGACTTTTTTTAAATTAACGGGTTCTACTACAATCTGTTGGGAAGGATTGTAAGTGCTCACATTAAAAAAAGATGCAAAAAGCCACCTTTTCCAAATAGACTGTGTTAATCCATGTGCATGCAAATATGTTGCAGCACAGAAGGCAAAGAACATCTGAACAAGTTTTTGAACCAACCTTCTTTTCACAAACTACTAGACCATTACAAGTAAAAATGACTGCAGTTGTAGTACTAAAGTCCTGCAAAAACTAATTTCTATTAGTTGTTCAGAAAGCACTGTGATAGTTTCAGCTAAACCTAAGGAGCTTTAAAAATGATATAATTTAAATAACGTTATAATTTCTAGCAGGATTCACATGCTGTAGCAATTTGTTCACTGATTTTCCTTCTTAGCAAAACAAAGGACAGAGAGAAGAGCTTTAAAACTCTATTCTAGAAATAGTTATCTATCCAGAAAGCTAATGTGGTCTCCCATGCTTAACACAAACATTCCAGAAAAGTTTTTCTCAAAACATAATGGTTAATTAGTTCTTGGAAGAAAGCCCATGCAGTATTTTTCCTACATTGAGTACTGGTTGCAGCCTCCAATCATCCAAGAACAATACAAGAAGAAAATGTTTTGAGTTGAAAATAGGACTAAAGGAGTGATTCTATGTTCAAGTTGTAAAGAAAACAAATTTCTGCTTGGGTTGTCAGGTGTACTCATCAGGAAGGATTCTTTTGTCATTCCAAACCAATAAGCAGATACAATTTCATAAAGATGAAGGCATATTATATGGATGTAAAGAAGATGGCAGGTAAACAAAACACAAGAAAACAGCAGCCTCCTTTTGCAGTGCATTTACTTCTTACTCTAAGATGCTGAGAGTAAACCCAAACCAAAGCTTCAGGCAGACTCTCATGCATAAAAGAAAAGATACCTGTCTCAAGCTAAGTTTGTTGATAAACACTGTGATAAATAATAAAGCGTAAGTAATAAATGTGCCAAGTCCCATATATAGATCAAATCCTGGATTGCAATGGGGTCTGAAAAATATGCAGAGTACGTACTGGATGTTTGCACCTATACATTCTTTTCATTCCAGTCGTTCGTTTAGGCCTTTCTGAATTAACAATTATAAGACCCTTTTGTATTATTTTGTACATGTGTAACTTTTAAACCATAACTGCATAACTAAGAATATAGTCATTTAAATTGCAGAAAACATCTAATTTAACTTTTAATTTCAAGTGACTACAGCCAGGCATTTACCAGCAGGTCTTTTTCATTGGGATTTTTATCAATATTTTCACATAATTGTAAGTAGAATTATGCATTAGGTCTTTATAACCTAAGTATTAATTGTTCTACTGAAGTATGGCACTCAGTGAGCATCAAAGTTTAGAGTATTATAAAACAGTAGTGACACAGACCATATTGTATGAAAATTTCAAGATACCCTCCTGTTTTTAATAGTGTGGATTAGATATACTTGCATACAAAATAATCTGGTTCCTCTCTTGAAGTAGTTTCACTTTACATTGAAATATCTCATTTTCAGGTAATCAACACGATGAAAATGATCCAAGATTTACTTCCTTGCAATGCAATCAGATGAGCTAATCAGTAACTCCTTACCTTCATGCTTATATGTCATTTCTTGGCAGCCAGAAAAATACAGGCACACCAAAGCACAGAGACAGATAAAAAAAGAAAAGTATAAAACAAGAAATAGGAACTCCATCACATCAGCGTGCAGACCTACCACTGTCACAAGCAGGGTTTATCTATTCAAGGTTAAATAAGGAAATCTGTGGAGTCCTGCAGTTCCCCAAAATGGTTATGCCTTATTTTCCAGATGTTCAAACGCATAACTGCATCAGCCAAGGAATCTCTGTTACTCCATTCCATGCGTCAAAAATCAACAAAAGCCAAAAAAGACAATTTCTGGAGTCCTTTGGGTAATTCCCTGCAAAAACTGGGGACAAAAAACCGAAGAGAAAAAGCACCCAGAAAAAAACATGCTTTGAACAGCAGAATAAGGTTCACCTCTGGAACATCTTTCTCCTAACAGGTCCAATGGCACATTAACATAAAAAAGAAACCAAAACAAACCTCTGTCACCTGAGGCTGCTCCATTTCAGAGAAAACTATCGCACAGTACTTGACTGTAGAGTTGCTATCATTTGCAACCACTGAGGCTATAAAGGCCCAACCCTCCCTGCTGCTCCTTCCCTGGGGGAACCTAAGCCCATTATCAGCACAGTTCTATTGGCTGCTATGTCCCTTGGTAATGAAAGTGTGCTCAGTCAAAGCTACACTAGCAACAGTAACCTAATGCTCCTACAGAGCTCCAGAAATAATACAGGCACCTAACTGCAAAATATAAAACCAAAAAAGCTCTCTTAAAGATGGAGAAAACATGCCAGGGATTCTGCTCCACCTAACAGGAATCACTGTCAGGAAAATGTTCTTACTAGAAAACAAACACACACACTGTCCAGTCAGAGTACCTTGAAAATTAAGAATTCTGGAGTGTCAAAGCATTCACTTAGGAAAGGTGAGTGTAAGTTTTCACCCTGTGCACCACTTTCACGCTAACAGAGCAAATAAAGAACCTTAATATACCTACTTATCCGACCACAGTCATAAAACATATTTCTCATCGACTATTTAATTTTTCACTTTGTCAAGGTAAGTGGGACACAGATGGAAACAGATCCAGTCCAACAGCCAAATCTGATGAATCACAGTGCTCAATGCTAAATTCACATTTCATGGAAATTAAAGCCAAAGGTTCAACGTCAGTTGGTTAGGACAGACACACCCATAATTTCATCTCCTGTGACACATATGGTTTATCATCTGATAACACAGAAATTTTGCACAGATCACAGGGCATAAATACACTTGCAATGTACTCATCTATACATAAAGCATCTCATCTCAGACTTAGTCCATAAAGAGAAATAAACAATTTTAGGATATAACTCATAAGGCTTGTTTCAATATCTACTTCCAGAAGAGGACAATCAACACTTAATGGTGTCATTCTGCCCAGAGTGAGATGTCTATATCTCTCATCATTAATAGCAACAAAGCATCACAAATTTGTGGTTTGATGACTTGTTGTTTTCAACTGGATTCCTGAGATAAAATGTAAAACCAGAGTGTGAAGACAGTGTAATCCAAACAGCTCAGCCGGAAAACTGTAGCAAACAGATTCCTTTGAGCGTTAACATCAACAGTTTTTAAACTCCAGGTCAACACTGCATACCTGTGTGAATAGGCTGCATGCTTATAAAATGGCAAGGAATATTATTGACGAGTTCTTTTCTTCCTTAAGGCATTAGGACATTTAGAAACTGTATTTCCTTAAGGTGTTAGAACATTTATAAACTATATTTATGTAGTCATCTAATAACTAGTATAGGATATACAGTATAACTAATGTATTATATCTCCATTTGCTACTCTGACACAACTATCTCTTTTTTACTTGTTTTGTTTTATAGTCCTGCTTTTCCTTTGAGGAGACAGCACAAAATAAACTTACAAATGGACAATTTGATATAGGCACAGATGAGACAACAGACAGGGGATGGAATAAGCAGCGGGAGCTATGTCTGCTCTCTGGTGAATCTGTTGCATCCTAAGAAGCAAACTTCTACTAACCCTCATGCTCATACTTGAACTTTTGCAGCAATCTCTGCAGAAGTCACCCAGATAAAGTGCACTGAACATACAAAGAATAGAACTATCACAAATGTTTTACATGAATGTTGTATATCTTCTCCAATCCCCATCTTGTTCAAGTTTTCCTTTGGCCAGAAAGGAAAAGGAGACACCACAAGACCAGCAACTTGCTCAAGAATAAGTAGGTAAAAGGAAAAGGCACAGAATCCAAGTCAGTTGAAGTTCTATTAAAAATAAAAAATTCTAAAGACAGAACAGGACTGTCTAAAGACAGTTTTTAGCCTACAAAAAGAAGCATAATTGCTTATTAAGTCCTAAAAAATTAACTAGATCTGTTCTATTAGAAAAATCAAAATTTAGCAAAAGATATGACATAATTTAAAATTGAATCAAAGCTAATAATTAGAGAGAACTATAACATTACGGTATTAGTTACGAACACGTGTCTAATTTTATATCCTTTCTAAATTTGCTCTTAACACACAGACTTCCAAGTATATTACAACACTACAGAATTGTTCTGGGTTACTGTACATGTATTTGGTGCCTATCAATCAGCCTTTCACTACAGAAAATGTATATCATATTCACTGGGTTTGCTGACTTTTCTTTCTTCATATGTAGAAGACATGTCATCATTGGAAGCAGAATTGAAAAAATTACAGCTGAAACTGAGAAACCCAAAGGATAAATCAGTCAGAATTATAGGTATTACAGAATGCAGAGCAATAAAAAAGCACCGCCTGGAGGTCAGTAGGAACATATTATAGAGAACACAGCAACAAGCACCCATTTATGACAGAATATACCTTAAGCTACCGTACAGATGATAATAATCCCTCCAGTAATTACTTGCATTTCTTCTCTCCTATAACTCGTCTCCTCTCATTACATGCTGCAGGCTTCAGAAAAAACATTATTCAGCATAATTAATGACTTGAAGCACGTGCTGCAGTGAACACTGAAGGTACACCCCGAAGCAGCACTTTTCTGCTTCTGCAATCAACATTTTCTCTTGTATTTTCCATTCTAGAAAAAAGTAGATCCTAGAGAACAAGAGTTAGAAACTTGTTGCTACTTGTACATCACTGAAGTATCATATCCATAATAGCCCTAGCATGAGCTGCAGTTTTCAACTGTGATTATACAGGGACTTGTTACAAGTGGCTTCAAGTTTGGATTTTCTTTAAAAAGGACCAAAACTTTGTCCTTTGAAATCACATAGTTATTTAGACCGGAAAAGATCTCTGAGATGATCAAGTTGATCCTATGGCCCAACATCAACACAGTCCCCTAAACCACAGCACTAGGTGCTACATCCAGTGTTTTCTTTAACATCTCCAGTGATGGAGACACCACCACCACCCTGGGCAGTCCATTACAGTGTCTAATCACCCTTTCCATGAGGAAAGTGCTTCCTAAATTCCAACCTAACCCTCCCCTAGCACAGCTTTAGGCCATGACTCCTTATGCTACTACTAGTTACCTGGGAGAAGAGCCCAGCCCCCATCTGTCTATAACTTCTCTCCAGGTAGCTGTTGAGAGTAATAAGGTCCCCCCCAAGTGTCTTCCTCCCCAGGCAAAAAAACCCCAGCTCCCTCAGCCTCTCTTCACAAGACTTTCCCTCTATTCCCTTCACCAGCCTCATTGCTCTCCTCTGGACCCACTCTAGCACCTCAATATTATTGTTGAAGAGAGGGGCCCAGAGCTGTACACAGTACTCCAGGTGAGGCCTCACCACTGCCCAGTACAGGGGAGAATTATGTCCTTGGTCCTGCTGGCCACACTATTCCTGATAGAAGCCAGGATGCCACTGGCCTTTTGTGCCACCTGGGAGCACTACTGGCTCATGTTGAGATAGTTGTCAACCAGTACTCCCAGATCCCTCTCTGCTTGGCCACTCTCCAGGCACTCATCTCCCAGTCCAGTAGCTCTGTAAGGGGTTATTGTGGCCAAAATGCACCTGGACTTGTTAAAACTCATCCTGTTGGGCTCTGTCCATTGACTCAGCCTATCCAGATCTCTCTGCAGCATCCTCCTCCCTTCCAAGCAGATCGACAGTCCCCACCAACTTGATGTCATCCGTGAATTTACTAAGGGCAGATTCGATCCCCTCATCCAGGCCATCAGTAAAGATGTTGAATAGAACTGGGCCCAGCACTGATTCTCTGGGGGACACCACTGGTCACTGACCACCAACTAGATGAAGCACCATTCATACCCACTCTCTGTGCCTGGTCACCCAGCCAGTTTTTGACCCAGGTTGGGGTGTACCCATCCAAGCCATGGGCTGCCAGTTTTTCCAGGAGAATGCTGTGGGAGACCACGTAAAGGTAGTTATTACACAATTTAGGTGTGAAGACACAATGGCTAAACCAGTCATCACACAATTTAAAACAAAACCCAAAACAGTTAACACTTGTGCACAGAACAAAACCTTCTTACAATAACTCAGGAGCTGCAGAAGTTAGGAATCACTGCTGAGAGGAAAGTGGATAACTATATGAAATTTTGCCATTGACTTAAACAGAGCTTTAATCTCCAACAGCGTACGAAGCAAGGCTTATTCACAACAACAGAAAGGTGTGGAAAGCTAAAGGTTTACTCACCTTTGGAGGCTTCAGACTTTTCCTCTTCTGTTTTCTAGACCTCAACAACCTTTCTCTTTCCTAGAATTAAAAAGAACACTTTGGCATTGGCTGCTCATAAAACTTGTTTAGTTCGTCTAATACAAAGAAATTGCATTAACAATTTCTTGAAGCCTATTGTAAAGCTCATACAAGATGTCTTCATCCTTTCGAATCACAACATGTTGATAGAACATGACGCTTTGCTACACCTTTATCCTTTAGCAAGGCAGCCTTCAGCCATATACTTTACACACCTGATGGGAAGGAAGTTGGCAAGAAAAGGCTTTGTTAAATTCTGGGTAAAAACTTCTGACAGTTCTTTTGACTCTTACCAAGAAGCTCACTATGGAAACACAATTCACATTCTCACTCCCGTTCTCAGCCATCCTGAAGCAGCAGACCAGTAGGCAAAAATAAGTCCAGCCTTAAGTATTACAAATCGTTATACTGGGGTTGCTCTGTTATACAGGCATGCATATGCAGACACAGTGTTACAAGTAACTCATCCTTGTAGGGCAAGTCTCAAATCCAAATGCATTTTCAGTCCTTGCTAACTTGGTTGGTGTCTTTTTTCTGCTGTGGCTTTGGAATGAGATCACAATTGAATATATCAGAACAGGAGGAGGTTATAGCTGGAAAAATTCAGGGTTATGAACAATTAAATCCAAGAATTTCAAAGGAGAAAAGAAGGAATAGAAGGTAAAATAATGTCAAGGAGAACGCAAAATAAAACCCACAAATACAAGGTGCAGGTGATCTTTCTCCTTGCCTTTTTCCTGTTTTTTTTTGTTAGCTCTTCATCTTTTTTTTGGATGTCTCTATTTTAAAGAGCATAGCGGGTCCAAGTGCTTCTGTAGCAGTTCCTGCTTACTGCCAGGTATTATTTTATTCTAAAGCATTTGCTTTACGTGAAGGTCAGAAACTGGACAAATAGGAAGCTCCCAGAGGAAGTCACAATAAAATAATCTGTCTTTATCAGAACTTTTTTCCAGGAGTCAAGTTTTGGAAAATACAAAATAATTCAGAAAAGCACAGTGAAGAAATACAAAATAATTCAGAAAAGGTACAGTATCTTGTACCTGTGGTTTGCAAAATATGGAAAAGCAATGCCTTGCCAAGGTGGAATGGAGCAGGTATTGTAAGTTGCAGAACAAATTAATGTACATAGCCAAGCTGAAACCCACAGTTGTACAGTGTTGGAGAACAACCCTGCCTCCTCAGACACTTGGTTAAGGCACTGTCCTAGCTTTAACCTGGGTCTCCTGAGTTCCAAGTGAGTTTCTGAACAGTTGGACATGGCTTTCACTTCAGTGCAGAATGAAGAAACACACATTAAAACTCCCACTTGCTCCTGTTTCTGCTGTTGTTTGTAAGAAGACTACTTGATTTACTGTCTCCATAATGAATCAAGCTACTATAATACTAATAATAATGCCAATTAAGAAACACTCTTTGCTGAATCACTGCCATCTTTTGCAATCTTAGAGTATCTCAACAGGTTTCCTTTTAAGAACTGAGCAGAACACTAGTGTTGTGGGAGTACTGAAGTTGCTATGCATTCAAGCGCAACAAAGATACCCTACAAATTGCAGTGTTAGTCAATTCAGGCAACCTTATTGCCCAAGACTGTTTTTCTTATTTCTGTGTATCACATTGCTCTCAGCTGGAGTTAAACTAAAGAATTCTATATTCATCAGGTATGTGATATGGGGGTCATTCTTGATAATTATGATGCATTTGTGTTCTGCAGAGGTGTGGTTTCAGACAGAAAATCAAACTCCCGAAGTGCAGAATTTCACTGCATTCGTATCAAATGGGAAACAGCAATTATTTTGAACTGCCAGCTAAAGCAATGTCCTAGTTAATGGTTTAACTTATTTCTGTGAGTGAAATAATATCTGTAAATAGGAAACAAAGCAAAAATAAAATAATATTTTAAAATATTTATTTATTTTACTTTCACACTAAACACAAATTAATACTATTTAATCAAAGTCAGGATACAATATTTTTCCTTGGCTGAGACAGTAAAAAGAGAGTCCTTTCATATCCACTTTACACTGAAATATGTGAGATTTTTATCAGCCATATACTGGGAATTTAATATCGTGTCATACTCTTTCTGTACACACCTCTAACACATGTCAAAAGTGACCTGATCAAACAGTGCAAACATCTATGAGCATCATCTTAAGGAGTCTCCACAGTCAGAGGGTAGCAGCTGTGAAGTTCTAATCTTAAACTATGCTGTTACCTTTGGTTAAATGAACCCTGAATATTTATCCTCATTTATTATAAAGCCATCTAGCATGGTCAGGCTCAGATAGAAATGTTTACATGAAATTCATGCTATCCTGCATGATCTTTTGCTTTAGATGAATGTCTATATCAGGGTTCTTGTTGGGTTTGCACCAGTCATTAAGTACTGGAGCATGCCCTTTTCTCAAATTCCTCAGCTGTTGATAACCAACTTTTAAGGTGGATGTATTGATGCATAACTTGTCACAAGTGTTTCATAATAGGTAAATATTGTGTTATACAGAGATACATACACATTCAAAGAAATTCATTCACTGCCTGAGAAATAACAAGAACCCTTCAGTACCAAAGAATGGTTTCTGTATCACTACCACAACTGGAGGTAAAATATTGCTCTCAAATCTGTGTCTTGCCTACAGACGTGTGTGCATGCACGTGTGTATACCAGTCATAAGCATTACCACTGTGAGATCATCAATAACATGCTGCTGTTCTTTGACTTGCAGTCTAAGGAATTCGATTTCTTGCTCATCCCGTGTGCTGCTGAGATCATTCAAAGATGTGTGCCTCTTCAGTGCTGGCTGTGAAGCTAACTTCTCTTTCTACAACAAAATGAAATAAAATGAAACATAAAGGGTATTTTCATGTGTCTTGCTACAGCAGGAGGAAAATCCTCATGTGTGATGTACTAATCAAGAATTCCCTAATGATTCTATGATTCTGTGAAGAATTCTTTGGACTCATCAATGCATATTCCATTCCACACAACACAAGAGCTCTTTCAACATACTGTGTATGCTTCAGTGTTATTATCACACATAAGACATTTTAAGACAGCATCAAAGAATATAGTCGAGGATAAAATCAATTGACAATTCAGCTGAATAATGTAGCATAGTTGAGCCTTTAGGATACACACTTAAATTCCTTTCTGACTTCTAATCATGAAAGCAGCGCTTAATAAAAGTGATTTTGAGTCATGCATTATTATAGTCTTCAAACACATTTCATCTATCTGTGCTCCTTCCCCTTAATCAGTGAGTTGATCCACACAAAGCACGTGCCACTCTGAGTTTAGAATATGAACATTCAGCTGTGTTCACTAAATTTGACAATTATATCACCTCACTGCTGAAATACTGAAATGTCTGTGTCAGAGTAAGAGCCTCACAAGCACTTTCACCGCAAAGTAACTGTGTGCAATGCACTTTTATAGCATGATGTCAGAAGATTACTTACCAATTCTACATTTTCCCTTGACAGATTTTTAATTTTCTCTTCCATTCTCTGAATGCATTGCAACATATCATCATTTTTTTTGCTCATCCTCTTATTTTTTTCTACCAACGGCTTCAGCTGACTTTCTGTCTCCCGAGAACGTTTCAGCTGCAGATGGCAGAGGAACAAAGTTAGGTGTGCTTTGGTTTTCCCTTGTAGGGAAGAAAAAAATTTGCATTTTCACTTGCCTTTTCTCATTCAGAAAATGTAGTTCTTTTCCTAAATAGCATTTGGTATCGAATACTGTTGAACTAAAAACTACTGGAGTCCTAACAAAAATGTGCAGTCTACAAAAACAGTGGAACTGGTCACTGGATTTTTAATTTTAGTGATTTTTGATAAATTAATCTCAATCTATATAAGCCTCTTGTGACCAGCTAGGTCTCTCAGGTAGTTGTTTTCATTAATTTAGCTCCCTCTTAGTAGGATTAAAGTCTACCGTTACCTCAGAACCCCTATACCTAGTGTGTAATTAGAGCAATGAGAAGGCCAGCCAGAGGACACAGATGAAATCTCAGCATTCTGTTGACATTTTCAAGCTGTTCTGTTTTGCTCCTGTGGTTTTATGATGTTAGACAATTACAGGAGGCGAATTATTGTCCTTTCATTAATCCTAGTCTTGTTTGTAAAAAAAAAATGTTTTTTCAATCAAAAGATTTTTTCATTTACTGAGCTGTAGCTGGAAATTAGAAAAAGATAATCTTTCCTTGTGATAACCCCAACCGTTGGTTTTCTGTTCCATTTCTAATTGGAAGTTATTCTGCAAAGTGCTTAACCATGCAACCTTACTGATGTTACTGATTTTATGCAATATTGTCTCATCCCATGATAAAACCTCCTCCATGTCTCTTCCAAAACACAACATGTTTGGCCTCTAAGCCAAACATTAAGAACGCACGTGACTTAGTCATGCACGCACTCTGTCTAGAGGGACGCTAAAGGATAGACGTTGCAGCATTCTCCAGGGATGTTTCCACAGAAACGATTAGGAGACTGAGTTATTTTGTCTTTATGCAATGTTAAAAGAAAGGCAATATGATCCTGAAAGCAGGGGAAGCCTCCCAAACAGCTACAGAGCTGATTAGGAAAGCCAAGGCAGTTTGAGTTGAACCCAGCCAGGGAGGTCAAAGGGAACACCAAGGACTTCTACAGGTACATTAATGGTTAAAAAGACGACTAGGGAAGGTGTGGGGCCCCTTCAGAAAGGAAAGGGGTGATGTGGTCACAACCCGCCTAGACCTGGTCGGGGTGTCCTGCTGTGGCAGAGGGATTGTACTAGATGATCTTTCGAGGTCCCTTTCGATCCCTGATGATTCTATGAAATAAACAGCAATTGTACCAGTAAAAGCAGGAGGAAAAACCCTAAAATAACAAACACTCACCACATAGACAAATCAGAAAAAATGGTTAACACCCGTGTTCTTCTTCCCCAAGAAACTGAAATTGTTAATGAAGAATTAATTTCTGTCTTATGAAAGGGCTGTTTAGATTACACACTTATTTAAAGGGGAGAATTTTAGAGGAAAAAAAAATGTACTCAATCCATCCAATTGCTCGAGGGAAAAATTTGGTCTGATTAGAACAATTAAAAAAAAACTTTTCTACTTCCACTAGAATTAGCACATTGCAAAAGGACACAAAAATTCCTACTGATAAAGCTCCTCTCTTATTGCAGTCACTAGGCATCTTACCACTAACAAGCCATGAAAGCTAATACAATTCGTTCTTAAAATTCATGTCATAGCCTTTCTTTTGTATATTACTGTCACTGTCATAGGACAATTCCATCTGCATAAGATGATTTCCTTTGAGAAAGGGACGATTTTCCTTTACTAGCACAGGAAAGCCCTGTTAACTCCTAGGTCACAGAAACATGTCACAAAAGCAAAGTCAAATTTCAAAAAGATTACTACAGTAATCCAAGTGCATAGATTAGGTATGTTTTACACATCACTGTACATTGCCATGGGCAAGCTAGCAGTCAATTTGATTATGATAGCCCCCACAAAATCTATGTGTTTTACTTTTTTTCTGAAACAAGAGTGATTTCCTCCCTGTCTTTCACTGTCACAAAGTGAATTTCTATAGAAATCTATTATATTTAGTTTTGATTGAGGTCAACTAGGACTAATTTGTAACACAGACTTTCCAACACTAAATCTCTCACCATAAAGATGCTCTCCCAGTCACTATCTGTGTTACTACTAATTAATTTACCAGTTCATTTCTTTCATCTGCTAAGAGAGTATTTCTGTCTTCCAGCTTCCTTATTACGCCATTCAGTTCAGCAATTTTTAACTGAAATCTCCGCACATCTCGTTCATCCAAATGCTGCTCCTTAACACCAAAAACACACAGACATATAACATTACCTTTTAAAAAATGTATTTAAATCCATAATTTCATATCTTGTCTTAGCAAGCAGTATATGCAAATTTAAAACAGACTTGTAGATCAGTGTCTGCAAAACTTTTTGTAATTACCGGAAATCTGAACAATAGCATTCTAGGGATGAAAAGCATCTACTTGCAAAATGTATGCAAAGGTTTAACAAGTTTTAAGCAAGCAAGCATCTAAATGAATAGTATTTGATGTGTTACTAGTTACTTCTCATTAGATTTGTTACTGGCAGTTGAAACAATTCTAGTGCACATGACAGACTGAAATCACCTGTCTCAGCTTGAAACGTGTGTGTGAGAAGTATGGTTAGAATGGTTCCTACAGTTATGAAACCAGTAGCTGTGTCTCACAATGTAAGTTTTAAAAGTTCTGTAACCATGTATTTTTGAACATGTTTAGAAATTCAAGAGGTCCAAGGAGTTAGTTTCTAAATCATAAAACAGCACACTGCAGTGCACGACCCTTCACCGTGACATAGTCCTTTTAGGATTTTAAAAGTAACCACAAAACCAGAGTGAACACTCAGGCAGCAACTACTCTGTGCTACGTATTTGAATAAACCACAATTTCTTACCGGGCTTCCCATTAGTTCAGTGATATCCCCTACTCCTGCAGGAAGCTCTCTCTTAGGACTACTGTGGTATCGTTCTGCCTCTTTCACTTGGACAAGCTGTTCATCCAAAGCTTCTTTCTGAAGGAGCAGTTTCTGTGTATGGCCTGCCTGGACACCAAGGTCTTTCTCCAGAGCAAGAATCACCCTGTCTTTACCCTTTATCTCATCCATCTGGAAAGAAATAAAGCAAGAAGGAAGTTTCTGTAACTTCTCCAGCATTTACTGTATATGCATAGCCATATACTTGAAAAAACATAGGTTTATTTCTGTCAGAATTAAACCAGCAAGCAAATTGTTGTTGCTAAAATGATCTCTTGTGATGTCTTTCCTTTCCCCTTACAACAGTTTCAACCTTCACTTGATCATGAGTTTGCTTGGTACAGTCTCCACTCAGGAGACAAACCAAATCAGATGCAAAAACAGTGAAAGAGAATACACAGTCAATGAAATCACCAACTGAAGTCACAGAAGCATCGTGTTGCTTCACTATATTTCAGAGAAGCAGCACAGGGCTGGTACAAGATAAGACAAACACACTCTTTAAAACTCACCTGGACTTTGTTTTAAATCTTCAGCCGTACGCATTTGTTCCATGTTGACAACTCTTTATTAGTGAAAAATCACACTTTGTGAGTCTCTTTGCAGGCATTCAAAAATTAGTATCTTATACACATGCACACATTTAAACTTAAAATCTTTTGCATACCTATGTATATAATGTGCCCTTGTTAGAAGATGTAAAAGAGGAATAATCTTTGTACAGAAGGGAAAAGGTCAAATGCACACATAAGGGGTAGAAAGCAATAGTTCCTAGCCACCCCCTATGGTTACTGAACTGTGTTGGTCATATGTGTCCCTACCAAATAAAGCGTGCTGCTAGCAGTGATCTATTGCTGCTCACACAGGATTTGTCCCTCATAGCATCAGTGTTAAATTCACTTTGGTACTATTCCAAATGCTAGAGAAAATGACAACCTGCTGCAGTTAATATGGAAAGATATTTCTTAAAAAGAATGCCAGCCATTTACAATATATTTACTGGAACCGTGTTCTACACCCTTCAGCTTACGGAATCATTTTCTTGGTTAACATAAATCAATGGAATTTTGTCAATAAGACTGTTATAATTTTATTAAAAAAATAAATGTAAGAACTTGCTAAACAATACATTTTTGTTTGTTATATTCCTCCTTTCATGAAAGTCCTTTACAATAAACTACACCAAAACAAGGAAAAGATTACAGATTACAAAATCAGACACAGTGTACTTCAGTATTGCCTTATTGCTTTCACAGTTTACAAAGCACATGGAATCAGCTTGTGTACAGAACTTGAGTGGCAGGATCTGCTAATGTCAAGTCATAACTGAAGATAAAAAGACTCGGATTTGAAAAAAGCTGGTCTACACTACTTTTAAGGTCCAACTTCAACTAATGATTCATTCTGAGGAGGATTTTTTTCCAAACTTGGGAAGGTTGCTGGTTCTCAAAACCTTATTCAGTAAATAGGTGTAATACTTCTTATCTCTTTAATCAAGACTTCTAAGACTTTCAGGTATGCCAAATGGGCTGCACAGGAAAAGAATGCAGCTTGTATTAATGGAAGAATTTACAACATGCAGAGTTTTAGAACTGTGCAGTGAACAGCAATGACAAAAATCAAGCAGCTGTCTCTTTTACTGAATGCTCTCTGTCTTCTACACTGTTCTATCAGGCAACCCTCGGGAGGAAAAAATGCCATGTAACTAAATACTGTGGATAGTTTCGCTTTCAATTACACAGGTGCTCAGGCCAGCATCTATGTAACCAAGACAGGAATTTGTCCATGAAAGGCAGACGTTTCAAAAGGAAGAACTAAAGTTCTTCAGTTAACAGCAGATTTCATAATCTGCGTATTGTCACAACTAAAATGGTGAATTGTTGGCACAGTCTTTAAGTCGGAAGAAAAAAGAAAGCAACTACTTGCTGAACCACAGCAGAACTGATCTTTTGAAAGAGATGTGACCAGTAAAATCGTGCCCGTATCACCCTTCCATACATCAAAGCATGCAGGCTCATGCATATTAGAAAGAAATGCACTGAAGCACATGGCTTTCAGCTGGGGGTTAGGAGAAGGCAGGAAAGAAGGCAGATTTCCCCTCTGTTCTTCCCATCACGGTTTTTTCTCCCATACAACTTCCTGTGGTGAAGCTTGCAGAAAAAAAGAAGTAACTTATAACTGTCCTTGAGAGATTTACAATGGAAAATAGCAATATAATAAAAATAGCTTCACACCCATTTTATTTACACATATTATTAATGTGCATACACACGCACACAGAGCATGTAGCAACTGCACTTACTTTTAACAGCACGAACTAGCAGAAAAAAGAATCTACAAACAACTTACTACCGCATAAGAAAGGTGAAGACAACTCTAGCAGTAACACCTACACCTTAAGTTCTCTTTCAGAAGTCTAAGGCACAATAAAATTCTACTTTCCTCAAGGGACAGTTATACCTTTCTATCCAGAAATAAATGCATCAAACCAGTCAATGTCTCAATTTTCTTGTACCTACCCCAAAGCCTGACACAAAGATTTACCATCTTTCTTCAAGCTTGCACACTGCAAAAAATGTGTTCGTCTTCCCTTTCTTAATTACTCCACAGAGGGTGAAAAAAGAAAGAGAAATCTGTCACAGGGATGCAACATCCCTCAGTTCCACATGGGAGAGTTAGCGATTCAAGAGGCAGGGAGGCAAAGAGATGAGGTACAAGGCTAGGAAAAAGAGATATATGGTTGAGGTTTAAAATGAACATAAACTAAAAGTGAAGAAAGTTTCAGCACTCACAGAAGATCTCATTTTAGCTTAGTCTTACATATTCTACTAGTTGCAACATATTCAAGAGTCTCCATACCTGTTCCGAACCACTGGAGAACTATTTTTTTCTCAAATTCTAACCATATTTGGTTACATGAAAAAAGGTCGTGAGTGTTAAGGGAAAACAGCCTTTTGTAATCTGACCAGGTGTTACGGTCTTTATTTTGGTGGCAAAAGGGCTGTCTTCCATCAGGTAATTGGAAATCAAGATGGATTAATGTGGGTTCCTTACTACTTTCAATTTTGATCAAATACATGTTGTTGAAGCAACAGTGCCAGAGGCAAAATTGTCTGGGAAATCACAATCTAAAAGAAAAGGAATATTTTTTATTAGACTAAGCAACAGAGTTGGAAAGAAAGATTACAGGTATATAAGCACTTCAGCAGATAAAGAAACTACATGCTTGAAAGCTTATCAATCATAGTTTGCTTTCCCCATAAAAGTCTTGGTCTCTAGGTATATATGATATGTATGTGTGTACAAACTCAGACGTTCTACATGTACATGTATATGTGCACTCATACACACTCCCATTTTGAGATACTTCCCAATTGTCATTTATGACTATTGCAGCTAAGACAGACACCATTGGGTCTTATGAGATTAAGACAAATAACAGTTAGTGGACCACTCATGACTTTAAGGGTTTAATCCTGTATTCTATTACTACTCATTCACCAAACACCATCCAGAACTGGGTACCTTGCCATGCATAGCATTCCTTACTTTTTCATGCTTTTTAACGTCTGTTTTACATCACTGGGGATCCACCCCCAAACTACTACTCATTTACATACACACAACAGCTGTCATCTTTCATTCTGTTCTCTCTCAGGTAAAGCTTAATTACATCTAGATGCTTTTTGCCTATTAGCTCTAAAATCCATACACACGGCTATAATTCTGCGTGTTCTTATAGCATGCCTCAGTCATTGCAGCATTCTCCTACCTGATGTTAAATGAAGTCCCGTCTGCTCAGCATCCAATGTGAATGCTGCTCTCAACGATGCTCTTTTAAAAAACCCTCATCTCGGACATTTTGATTTTCATTACATTACACAACAAAAATCACTCAAAAATGTGTACAGCCTAATTGAAGTGAATTCATCTATTATCTAATATTAGGGTGTCTTGCGTTGTAGTAGTTCCAGCTTGTCATGTGCCAAATCATGCATTTTGATGTTTTTCCCATCTCCAAAATCAAACAATGAAAAAAACTGTAAATGCTTGACAGAAATTACATGGCTAAGCTCACAATCTATTGTTTAGTCATGAAGCAGGATATCTAAACCAGCAAATCCCTGTGAAGTCAAGTCAGAGCAGATTATAGAAGTTTTTCTACTGGAAACAATGCAGCTATGTCAAGCCCAGTATTCGGCTGAAACTAACAAGCCTTAATGGATCAGTTATCACCTGATGATTTATGGCCTGATACTGAGGAGGCAGATGTCTCCCCATTACGGTCCCCAACCCCTATGGTCAAAGACTAATAGAATACATTGAGTCAGAAGGGACCTTCTAAAGGGTGTTTAGTCCAACAGCCCTGCAGTGAGCAGGGAAATAAGCAACAAGACCAGGTTGTCCAGAACCTCACCATGGCTGGGTGAGGATGGGACCCCCACCACTTCTCTGGGCAACCTATTCCAGTGTTTTACCACATTCTTTGTGGTAAAACAGTAGTATATCTATCCATCTACCCTCCTGTAGTCTAAAACTATCACCTGTCCCAACAGGCCTTGCTAAAAAGTCTGTCCCCATTTTTCTTTTAGGCTCCCTTTAGGTATTGAAAAGCTGCAATAAGGTCTCCTCAGAGTCTCTCTTATTCCAGTCTGCATAATCCCAACTGTTGCAGCCTATCCTCCAGGGAGAGATGTTCCAGCCTTCTGATCATTTTCATGGCCCTCCTGTGAATGTGATCCAAAAGACTAATATGTTGAGGACCCCTGAGCTAGACACATATTCCAGGTGGAGTGTCACTAGAGTAGATTAGAAGGGCAGAATCACCTCCCTTGACCTGCTGGGAACATGATGCATTAGGACTCACCAGCCACGCGCTTGTAAGCAGTTTCTGCATTAGTGACGAAATGTAACTCTGGTAATTAACTGCCTGGCAAGTGTGGAACCCAACTGCATTTATCTCCTGCTACTGCTTTGCATCTTCCTCCCTGGACTACTACTCATTCCAGTCATCTTATTAAGACACAAAGGGCAGAGACCATCTTTTCTTCCAAAATATTTAGCACAATGAGATCCCAATCCAGGCACTGGGCTCACAGGTATGGTGATAGATCAAACAGATATTCCAACTGACTGCTTTGGTTTCAAATTTGTTCTCAGTTTAAAATGAATTTGACCACCTTTTGCAGGCGGACAATACAACTGGGTTGCAGCAACTCTTTCACATTCTGTTTTGCATGGATTTGAAAGCATTTTAGAATAGCCCCATTTTTCTTTCTGTGGTTAAGCATGGTATAATTCGTCACAGAAAGCCTGTGATAGGCGGGCAGTGGAGCAACATGAGCTTAGCTACATGCTTGGAGAAAAGCAGCAGATAACCTCCCAAAGAGGGCTTCAAAGAAAATACCATCCACAAGCAGCTGTGGAGGGAAATTACTGAGAAATCACCTTGGAGAGCATAAGTAACTCTGCTGCCCTGGGTTAAAATTACAGCTTTTAAAATATTTCTTAAATTAATGGGGTTTGTGCTGTCAAATGTAGGGTGCTGAACACAGCAATTACCTGTGTGATATCAATGAAGATCTAACATCTATAGCCTATGTCAAAACTCATTTGCCAGGAAAAGCTATCTAACCACCTCCTAAAAGTTAAGAAAAAATGAACAGAAGTGTTTTAGTAATATTTATCAAACATGAAAGCAAACCAAGCCATTGAAAAAAGTATAACCCTACCAATTATCCCCCGTTTCATAAGCTATAGTAAAAAAAGTCAGAGACCTTTGGGGGAACTCTAGCCTCTCACAAGGTTGAAAGAGAAATTCCCAAGGAATTAAAAGCTAGATCTATCAACACAGTGACATACTCAGTTTTCCAAGTGGAAAAAGCCAGCTGCTGCATTGCCGAGTGTAAGACCTTCCTCGTTACCCATCCTTACCAAAGTTATCTCCTAGCCAACTGTGAACAAAAGTCTACACAGTTCTTCTCCAGACGTCATTGAATTAATATTTTTACTAAATGCTTGACAATGCAAATAGGAACACATTGGCCGAAGTGTTGCTAGTTACTGAGAAAGAGGAAATTCTACTCAAATAAACAGTTAAAGATAGAACTAAATTGTATTAACAACTTTTATATTTATAAAAGGACACGAAGACCTAACAACAACCACCCAAGCCAAAAGCTCACCTGCAGGAAGAAATGAAAATATTGCTGCACTGCACATAGCATTGTCTAGACCAAATACGGAGACCTATTTAAATACGAATTTGATGCTCATTTAGAAACCTTAGGGGAACAGGGGAAAAAGATGCCCAGCATCCAGTCGAGAAGTATGGGCTATAGACACAGTAGAACGATTTTAACTCCACGAGTAATGTTTCTAAAACAACAGTCAATAATTTCTTCCATTTGTTTTTCTCACTTTTGTTTTTAAGTGCGTCAATCTCCTAGGCAAGCCACAGATTAACATTTTTGATATGTTATACAAGAAACACTAGATGGGCAAACAATTCCAGAGCTCACCCATAGCAGGTTTCTCACATCTTTCTCAATAGCACCTCCATTATTATAGCAAATAGTCAAAAAGATGGAGCATGTGGAAGGACTGCAACTTGGTCTAGGTGATCCTGCTGTGGCAGGGGGATTGGACTAGATGACTTTCAAGGTCCCTTCTGATCCCTAATGATTCTATGACTAAATAATACAAACTTAAGGAGACTTTTTGCCCTGGCAACACACCATACATAACTTCTGTGAGATTTAGTACTGCTCCATATTTTATAAAGAGACATAAAATCCAGATTTGTGACCTACCTACCACGATAAAGTCCTTGGAGAATACTAAGAATAAACACAAAATGCTGAGTCTGAAATATTAAAAAGATTTATTAGATCTATTTGATTTAGAAAAACACAAGGCTGGAGTAGAATGCTGCCCTGTCAGCTCTCAGGAGGACAAGAATAAATCCTCAGAGCACAGAAAGCAAAGTATTATTTGCAGTCCTAAAGTCCTGGAGGTGGTGGAAGGGTCTCTGCAGCAGATTAGCTCAGCATTGGAATGCAGCTAAAGCACGTGTCTCAAACAGATGGCAAAATCCAGAGTCAGCCTAGAATTTGATAGCAGCAGCTGCGTGTGAAATACATGCAGGTTTAAGTGGTTGATAAGAAGCATGCTGCAGCAGGCTCTAGTCAACCATGCGTGACTGCACTCACTTGGATTCTGCTTTCCAACCCCAAAATTCCAGGTTTTGCTTAAGAATCAAAACTCATGTCTATGGGTCACTGCACAAGGTATAATGTCCCTTACTTCTTTTCTCAAGGCAACAGAGGATCATGGAGCACACTTGCCAACAACCAACTGTCTTCCACCAGAATTTTCAGGGAGATAAAAGGTCTCTGAATGTGACCTCAAGATACAAATTTTACTGCCTTAAAGGAGTAAAATCCTGGTAATGGGAATATGGGAGAAAACTCAAGTTACTAGAACATAGTTGTCACCTCTGAAAAGGTTGCGATTTGGAGGTTTGGTGCAGTGTTAAGCTTTACCTCTCACTGTTTTCCATGTTTTACTGAAAAATAATTGCTGAATCTCTTGGAAGCTGAAAGTATTAACTCTTAAAAAAACAATGTAATAGCATGTTTTAAAAACTTTGACAACTGTCTGGATAAAGAAATTGAAATTACATGACACCAAATTTGGCGGAGCGGTTACTACACTGGATGCCAGGAACACCATACAAAGAGACACCGATATAATGGAGAAAGGAGGCAAAAAGCCCTGATAAAGTTTGCCTAAGATGGATACAACATCCTATCCTTGGGAGGGTTTAATTCCTGCAACAGAAGAAGCTGGATGCCAAATGAAGTTGGCAGTTCTGCAAAGCAGAGAAAAAAGAAAAAGGAAGGGAAAAGTAAAGAGTTTGGCATCCTAGAGGCAAAAGAGGGTATGAGTCAGTCACAATAACTTGCAATGACTGAAGTTAACTTGGTACTGTGCGAAATCAGAAGGAGTGCAGCCAGGATGATAGAGAAGTGATTTAGCCTTTTATTAATCTCTTTTATTAATTATCTGAAACTAAACCAGGAG
Organism: Upupa epops; assembly: GCA_013397515.1. NCBI lineage: Eukaryota > Metazoa > Chordata > Aves > Bucerotiformes > Upupidae > Upupa > Upupa epops. The sequence goes on from VZRI01004826.1 coordinate 110,205, forward strand.
CAGTCCATCTGCTTCTGGGCTCCCCAGAAACAAACAGGTCATTGACAAACTGACTTAAGTGCCATACAGCTGGAGAAGGGGCAGTAAGGTCGCTATGGGGTTACAGCATAATAGCATTCAAGGACTGGCTGAGGAATTCAGGCTTCCTCAGCCAGCCAAAGAGAAGACTGCAGGCTGCATTACAATTGCAAATAATTGTTCAACTATCTAAAAGAAGATGTCCCTAAAAGAGGCAGAAGTGTGCAGCAAAGGGACAAGACAAACAATCAAAGGCTACAAGAAACAATAAGAAAAAAATCTTTACAATGTCTAGATTTTAGGGAAGGTTGCAACAGATGATGCAGTCTTCATCTTTGGAGATTTTCTAACTGGATTGGAGGAGGCCCAGAGCAACCTTGATCCTACTTTTACTGCAGTAAAGCTACAAGATGACCTTGAGAGGATCCTAACCAGCTATATTTTCCTGTAATTGTATGATACTGCAGTTCACAATGCTGGGTCATAATCAGTTTGGGTGAGTGCCTGTAATTCTAGCACAACAACCAGCCTCTCACCAAGAGTTCAACAGGCAACGAAGCAACTTCACTAAAAAGACTATAAATTATTGGACCCATCACCAATAAGAGAAGGAAAAAACCCAAATAGGTAGAAGAATCAAAAGGGTAAACCAGAAACTCTATCAAAATGCTTTTACACACTCTGAGAGAAATGGGAGATAGATAACACATTGGGTTTTGGCTTTAGATGAGAGCTCTGGGACAAGAGAGTGTACAACACTCATAACCACAGAGTCATCACACACACACACACACACTTGCATCCCACTTTCCAGAAGAGAAAGGGTGGCAGGGAGGGTGGCAGGAACACAGCACCACCCCCCATCCCCCCAGGGGAGCTCCCTCCTAGAGGAGCTCTCTGTCTCTTGAGATGTACTGGAGCAGAAACAGGAGAAAGCTGAAGATGGCAAAGATGATGACTAAGAAAGACACAGAAGCATGAAGTACCTTTCCTTTTATAGACTCTGTCCATCAATCACCTGTAGAGCCCAGACACTAACGCAGGTCTGCTAGGAAAGCTACCTCCACCTTCAAAATAAAAATGCATTTTCAGCATAAAAGCACCAGAACTAAGACTTGAAAATTCGGTAATTTTTAAACTGTGACAAATGCCAAAGTCAACTAATACTCTAAGGACTTCTAGCCAAACACCTTAAGAGCTGTGCAAGGTTAGAAAATACTAACTTGTGAAGGACTCGGGTTGAAAGTTGGTTTTGTCCTGAAAACATTACTCTCAGTCTTTCAAAGGTCCTTTACTTAAATCGTGAGATAGAACGTTACAGGGACACAAAACTGAAATAGTAATAGTTCTTAAACCACTATGCATACGGTACATGAAACCTCTCATGAGAGGGTTCTCTCTTGAACAGAACTTTCAGAGTGACAGTCTTCTTACTTTTTAAAAAGTATCTTAGCTTGAATTATACTCCTCCAGGTACTGCATTACATGTATTTGGCAAATGAGAAACCAAAGAAAGGTTCCACACCAGAAGGTGTTTTTGACTTATGCCACTAGATGATTTGGGCTAAGGAGACTAAGGACACTTAAATAGTGCATGTATCTTCAGAAATCCTGCTCAGGAACTTCCAAAAATCACTTCTGAAAACAATTTCTTTAACTTTGATTATATTAACAGCAAAAATACTTTCTTCCTTGCAAGTACAGATTTACAGGAACGTCACACACAGCCTCATGAAAATTGTGTGAGGGGCAATTTGAGAATACCATTGAAATAAGCAAGTTTAATTCATCTGCTACACTGTGTGCCCTCTTAAATATGGATTTTTTTTGTGTACTTAATGAGATCAATGAAATCTTTTACATTGATTTTTTGGTTAAAAAAACAGGGATTATTTTCCATTAAAGTGAGATAAGTCCTCAAATTAATTTCAAATCAAGCTGTTTAGAAGTATTTAAGAAAGTCATACATGCAAAGATTTTAACTAGGTCAAATGGTATTTGTCTGTAAAATAGGTGGAAATTTCAATGTTAAAGACATTTCCAGTAGAGCAAATAGTACTTACTAAAATGCTACACTACAAAACGTAGGATTCAAGTGTCATTTGTATATTCCATAGTTTAAATACTACATTATATTAACTGTATCTGACAAGATAAATTTTTCCTTCTTACTCAATATCATAAAAGATTAAATCAGTGATTAAATAATAAAATATGTGTTTAATGATTTATTTTCTGCATGCATTTTTCAACGCAAGCAGTGTAAATTGTCCATTGTTCATTTTTTGCAGACATGAATACTTAAAGAGACATGAAAACCACTGTCCAGGTAGTCCCAGACAGCGCGTTATGTCTAATTTACACGATATACTTCATATTCACTCTGTCCTTCACAGTTGTCTTGATAAGTCTGTTCTGTTGTCAAGACTCATCAATTTGAACGTGCTACTTTAGCAACTTTGGTCAAGAGAAAAACTTTACTTAGCACTGAAAGCCAACTTTAAACCTGATATTAAAACCAAATAAGAGAGTTAAATGACATGCTTTACTGAGGCCCAAGAAAAATGGGCTGAAATATAGTGTTGTTTTCCATATTTTTAATATTTAGATTAAAAAATTAAATGTCCTCACAGTGCTTGCTCTTTATTAATCAGCTCTACTTAATAAGCTCAACTTCCACTCACCATAAATCAGGTTGTATTACATTTTCCTTGTAGCTGCCCACACCTCAGAAGGAAAACAGACAGGCTGCTTACAAGGACACCATTAAAACAGACGTCTTTTGATACCCTTTATTTTTATGTAGGTACATGCTTTCCTATCTAGACCTCAGCTCAATATATGCTATGCGACTCTTTATACTGGAACTCCATGAAAGAAAAAGTACAATTATGATTCTGCATGTTCTTTTTAAAAAAGCCACAACCTGATCCACAGAAAGAGTCTCTAACATTTTTCCCTCTTGCAGATCATTTTTCAGTTTGCTATTTCTGATATTTTTCTTTTTTGAGATTTAATTGTTCAGACTCAACCACTCATAAAATATTTCCTTAACTTTTTCACAGCCAGTAGCCAATTCTTTCTTTCTTATCTTATTCTCCAAATTACTCATTTCTTAATAGGACCAGAAACTATAATACCTGTAAAAAATAGCACATTATATGTGACTCAGTTACAGAAATAAAATAACACTGCCTGCTACACACTACCAGTGTAAGAAACTAAACCAACCAAGTATCCCAAATTCGTACCAAATATGGTTAATATGAAATTGCTGTAATTAAAATGGAAGGAGAAGAGGGAAATATCATGATGATCTGATTCTATGATCTTGCTTGGTCTCCCAGAAGAAGGGATCAGCATCTAGGAACCCTGAAATATTTTTTTACCTCACCTAGAGTGCCCTAAGCAATAACAGCTGCCTAAATGACTATGAATTCCTAGAAGAAACATTTCTATTTCATAGAAATAAACTGTTCCATTTAATGAAAAAATTTCAATTCATTATATGAAAGGCATTGAGGCACTAAAAGGTAATAGCAGGTTCCTGATATTTTTCCCCTGTAGTCCTTTCGTTAGGGTGGAAGGGAAAGGAAGGTGAAGGCAGGGGGAAAGGAAGATATATACATTTCCAGTGAAAGCCCGTAATACCAACGGCAATCTTCTTCTGGTGTTGGGAACAGAAAATACAAGTAACCTCTACACTTACCCCAATGCATACAGTGGTACCAAGCAGAAATATCACTCAGTGATGAGCTTACTATATGTACTATCATGTGCAGTCATTTCAGGTTCTTTATATTTCACAAAACTGAAGAATTTGCAATATTTGGGGCACCCGCTGTTGGGAAACATTGCTTGCATGTGGTTTTATACAAGCAGCACAGCCTGTCATCTGTGCTTAAGTCTTTTTCATGCTTATGAAGCAAGCAAAAACCCTGCTGTCTGAGGCCCTAAATTTTCTGTTGCAATAGAAAAAAGCCCATAAATTTTAAAAAAACCAAAACAAAACACTGCTTATAAATCCAATGACCCAGATAATTATGCAGGCCAGCCATTGTCTTGTTTCAGCACGTGTCCTCCTCTCTAAATGTAAAAGCTCCCTGAAAATTTATTTTTCCACGTAACAGAGTGGTTCTTGCATGGCCAAATGAGTAAAATCTGTCTTTTGTTCATGGGATTTTGATCTGTTGAGAAAATCCATCCTGGAATATTCACTCATATTCTTTTTGGTGGGACATAAATCTTTGCATTGGGCTAACCACGAAGCCAAGGTGTTCATCTTCGCTGCAAAGAGGAGAAAGTAGCAGAAATAGTGGCTTATCAGAACAAATAGTACTGAGGAAAGATGGCATGGCCGAAGAGTGGTGTGATATTTAGAGGCGCATACAGCGATATACTAGTACTTGCCATAAATTGAAATAAGCACACTGTACTTCATAAACCTACCAGTCTGCGGATCTCCCTCTCACATTCCCGCTTTATTCTATGAATCTCATCCTGATGGGACTGATAAGCTGTGCGCAGGTCAGCGGCTTTCATTTTATCTGCCTGCATAATATTATTCAAAGCTTCTTCAAGCTGCTTTTTGCTAGATTTCAGCTCCAAGATCTCCTGTTGCCACTTCATGCGTTCACCATCAAAAGCCTTGCGAGCCTCCTCCTTTGCTTCATTCAGCAGCGCTGTCTTCACTTTGTCAGCTGCCCCATCCCGTAGGACATTGACTGTTGATTGCAGACGCTGAATTTCACCATCTTTGATTTTCACCATTCTTGCTACCTCCTGCTCGTGCTGCCGGATGAGTAGCTCTCGGACACTCTGAAGTTCCTTCATTTTCTCCTCGTGGAGCTTGGCTTTCAGTTCAGAAATATACGCAGTGTGTTTGTGCTGCTCCTGCTCCCTTTCTTGTTTTACCTCTTGGATTTTCTCTCTCAGCTTTCCCACCTGGAACATCAACATAAAATATTAACAAGTGGTACCATACTTCTCAGTCACAAAGAGAGATTTTTCAGAAGCTCTATTTTTCTAAATAGAAAAACCACACACATGGCACAGCACCATCTTTCCACTACACCTATCTACAGAAGCTGCCAAAATAAAGCATAAAGCAAAGTCAGAGGCAGATATTTCAAACACTCGTGTTTTAATCTTGAGTGCCAATATAAACTTATACATGTCAAAGTGTGCTTCATGACAAAAGGAAGCTCCTGAGCAGCAGCATATTAGTCACTGTTAAAGTATTCCTAGATTTTCTTAGATTAGTACATAAGGATAGGAAATCTGTGTTAATATTGAGACTGCGATTTAGTATGAAGGTAAAATTGAAACAAGTGGGGTTTTGCATGGTTCTGCGTTTTACAGTCAAAATAAAGCTAAAAGATGAACAAAAAGCAATGGTGCTAGTTCAGAAAAGACTCAGATACTCGTTATTTTATTATTGAAAGCAAGCTGGATCTAAACAGGCATTTTTATTTGCTCGCTTTATGAAAGACAGGCTATTAACTCAAAAGCATCAGATATAACACATCTAATAAATCCAAGGTTGCTGCTTGAAACCACAGAGACCAACATAGAATCACAAACGTTGGAAGAGACCTCCATGATCATCAAGTCGTCACAGTGTGACGATGTCAATGTCAATAAACCGTGTTTCCAAGTGCCATGTTTACACGTTTTTGTATGCTTTCAGGGGTGGCGACTCCACCACTTCCCTGGGCAGCCTGTTCCATTCCTTGACCACACTTTCAGTGAAGAAATTTTTCTTAATGTCCAATCTAGGCATCCATTGGCACAACTTAAGGCCATTTCCTATTGTTCTATCACTAGAACTATACTTCTTTGAGAAGTGAGAGAAGAAACTGACCTCCAGCTCTCTACAATGTCTTTTTAAGTAGTCATCAAGGATGATAAATTTTCCCTCAGCCTCCTTTACTCCAGCCTAAACAACCTCAGTTCCCTCAACCAGTCCTAAAAAGAGTTGTTCTCCAAGCCCTTCACTAGCCTTGTTGTCTGTCTTGGATGAACTCCAGCACCTCAACATTCTTCTTGTATTGAGGTGTCTAAAATGAACACAATATTCTAGGTGATGCCTCACTGGCCATGCTATTTCTTATACAGGCCAGGATGCCATTGGCATTCTTGGCCACCTGGGCACACTGCTGGCTCACATTCAGTTGGCTGTCAATCAGCACCTCCATGTCCTTTTCCTATGAGCAGTTCTCCAGTCGCTCTTCCCCAAGCCTGCAGCATTAGTCTTTTCTTTGTATAGCTTCTTGTCAGAGAAGACAAGTTACATCTGAAAAGGCATAAGCTGTCCTTTCTGCACTCCCTCCATCCTTCTCTACTGCACACTGTGAGCTCACTCCACATTTGGCTTTGGAGCAACTGAGTGAATGAAAATAGTACTGCAGCATTTTCCCATATGCCTAAGTCGCAGTTTCAAAAGACACTTAAAGTTTAAAGCAATTTCTCTTTTTTTAATTTCCAGCACTCTTTTTAATGAAGAAGCTGTTTTTTTCATAGGCAGAACAAGAAACATAAAGAGAACATGAAAGCGGAAAAGAAAACAAGTCAGGCAGGCTATCAGGGCACCAATGCAACAGGTATTTTCTGCCTTTCTAAATTAAAGCCTTAATAACCAGGGAGCACTGATACAGGCAGCGCTCCTGCCAAAGCAGAAGCTAGCTTCTGAAGGAAAATCATGCCAAACATCATTGCTTGTTCCCTTTCTAACGTCTGAACACTGTATTTGCATCTGGTATTGTTTTTTCACAAGGAGCTTCCACACTAGAGACAGAATTATAGTAGTTGAGTTTCATGAATATGAGTCAATGACATAAATTCAAAATTCTTCATTTCTAAAAAACAGTCAACTGTTAACCCGTCATGTTTCTGTGTGCTACTGAACCACTGCTCCAATCAAAATGTTACGATAAACACTTAGTAAGGACTATACCTTTTTTTTTCCCCCTTTAATTTAAAAGCAGATGTTTTTTATGTGCTGCACAATAGTTCATGACTTCTGGGGTGAAAGAGATATTTGCTACAGACCATACTGGAACCCAGGTTATGGCAGGCAACCTGTTACCAGCTGTGAAAAAGACAGGTTACTTAAGGCTGAGGTTAACTAGCAAAGACATTACTGTTTATTTTTTAAACTAAGTACAATACCAGCCTACATGTTTTACTTTTTCCTTAAACAATAGGTAAACTCTACTCCTATTTAAGAACACTTACAGTGTTCTTAATCTAGAGCTCAGCAAACAGCATCCTTTCAAACAAATTTTCAGTGTGCACTGGAGCATTCCATTAAAAAGCTATTCACTCAGTCAAGACTGCTGTAGACACAAACAACTAAACACATCACTATAAAAACACAGGGAAGCCATAACCTCTGTTTTTAGCCAGACAACAGTCAAACATTGAGGAGAGGGGAATATAGTCGTAATAGCAACCCAAGATACAAGGCAGTTGTCATTGCACGGTTTAGTCTCAATTTTTGCTTCTGCAACAACTAAGGACAAGTTTTTTATGTTTGTTGATTGGTTGCTTTTTGTTTTGTGTTAAATAACAATTTTCCTTTCCTGACAAAGTTCTCTATTTGCCAAGCTTTCTTCCATCCCCCTGGGTCCTTCATCAAGGATTCCAAGAAGGAATGAAATAGACAACAATTAACATTTCTCAGTTAAACAGTAGGTTAAACCGCACAATTAAAATGACATCCTGAAAAGAAAATATTTAAACTTTCCATAAGGACTTTAGAAACTCTACTATTTTAATTAGACCAAGGACATTTAACTTCTAAATATGTGCAAGGTCCAAGGAAAGAATAATCCATAACAAAAGAGGTACATTTTTACTGGTCTTCCATTTAAAATTGCTACTGCATCTATACTATCCTTGCTGATAGAAAATACAGAGACATGGAACAGTTGAGGTTGGAAAGCATCTGTCCTCACATCTAGTCCAGTTTTACTGTCAATCACAGAAAGATGCTCTAGAGAACATCCAGTTTAAAAAAAAAAAATCTAAATGGTATTTATTCTATTTCAGTTTATACCCACTACCTCCCACCCTTTCACTGGGCACCATGACACACCAGGTGCCCCAAGCCATTAACCCTTCAATGGATTCAATCCAGTATGTGCATGTGTCTCTTGCCTTTTGGATCCCCCAGCACTGGACCCAGCACTCCAGATGTGGCCTCTCACCAGTGCTGAGTAGATGGGAAGGTCCACCTCCCTCAATCTGCTGCCAGCACTTCTTAATGCAGACTAGGAAACCATCAGCAAAAGCACATTGTTGATGTTCGAATACATTTTTGCACCACTGTGAACACACACCTAGCAGATTCTTATACTCCAGTGTACCTCCACAGTTAGCCCACAGATGGATTCTTCCATCAGCAGAGAGGTTGCTCAACAGTTTTTACATTCGAAAGCAGAGTCGCATAGTCTAATATGAACTCTTTGAAAGAGCAAAAACATATCAAGCAGCATTTCTTTACATGTCTCTTCAAAATCTGAATCTAGTTTGCTTTTTATTTAAAGTGATCATCTAACTGTAAGTAGAAGAAATAAAGTTTGCAAATTATCTATCATACCGTGCAACTAAATATATCATCACTGTAACGCTGCACCATCTACAGCAATATCTTGAAAAACTTCTTCCCTGCAACAGAGTAGATCGATTCAAATGTCTTATTTCAGACACTGTGTAGAAAAGAACCAAGCTTTAATACAGACCTAACTTCTACTGACATGACAAGGGAAAAAAACAACAGCAGTAGTAAAAGGAATACATTTTCTTTTCTCATCTCTTTTTGGTATGTCATTGTACACACAAACCCAACAGTAGTCAATACAGCCTAAGCCTGCTCCAGACGTATCATTTGAATAATTACAACTACATTAAGTAGGAATATTTTTCAGGGTCTGATATTGAATATTCACAAGTACCTTCTGCAAAATGATCTGAAACATCACTTCTTCAGGGTTAACAGACAGTTTAATCGTTCCATATTCAGGGACAACTCAATATAGCCTACATTAGGATAACACTCTTAACCAGGTGCTACCCAGACAAATTTGCTACATTCTTCCAAAATTCCAGTTTGGCCAATAAATTCTGTACAATAGTAGCCTTCCTCCTTCTCCTTTACTTTTTTAGGCAAAAAAGAAGAACCTTCTATCCCACGGCTGGCTAGAAAAGCAAAATACTGTGGTCTCCCTAGCAACCTTGCTTTACTAGTGCCATAGTTAATGTGTTCATTTGTGCATCTGAAGACTAACGAGCTGTTGGCTAGGACGATGGAAAAGCTCTTTATGAATAGGTATTTTGTATCGGCATCAGTTATGTTGAAAATGATGTCATTTTAGGGGCACTGGATGAATTACAACTGCTGGACAACTGAAGTCCTACTTGAGAGTGTTATGGCACTGTGGTACATGTTGTAGCAACAAAAAATTATTGTGAAAGAGCCTACTGCCAAAACAAAAAAGAGTTCAGCATGGAAGCCTATCATTATTCTAACTGATTCTATTTGTCAAGAATAAATTCTCAATCAATTGGAATGCAAGACTCCTGTGCTAAAATTAAATGAAATTTAAATTATTTCAGGGGGTGCGTGGTGTGTGGTGTGTGAACACAGAATGGCTAGGAACTGGAAGAGACCTTGAAATATCATCTAGTCCAATCCCCCTGCCACAGCACGATCACCTAGACCAAGTCACACAGGAAGATGTCCAGGTGGGTCTTGAATGTCTCCAGAGGAGGAGACTCCACAACTCCCTTGTGGAGCCTTGTGTTACCCTCACTGTGAAGAAGTTCCTTCTGATATTTATATGGAAACTCCTCTGTTCCAGCTTGCACCCATTGCCCCTTGTCCTATCACCAGATGACCTTGAGAAGAGCCTGGCTCCATCCTCCTGACACCCACCCCTCACAAATTTATGGACATGAATGAGGTCACCCCTCAGGCACCTCTTCTCCAAGCTCAAGAGACCCAGCCTTTCCTCATCAGGGAGCTGCTCTACTTCCTTCATCATCTTTGTTGCTCTACGCTGGACACCCTCCAGCAGCTCTGTGTCCTTCTGGAACTGAGGGGCCCAGAACTGGACACAATACTCCAGATGCAGTCTCACCAGTGCAGAGTAGATGGGGAGAAAAACCTCTCTCAATCTGCTAACCAGCCCCCTTCTGATNAGTCATTCTGCTGTCCACTAGGACCCCCAGGTCCCTTTCTCCTACACTGCTCTCTAACAGGTCAGTCCCCAACCTATACTGGTCTCTGGGATTGTTCTTGCCTAGATGCAAGACTGTACACCTAGGATAGAATAACATTTATGTTGAGTACTAATCTTGCAGATGTGGATATTTCAAACTTAAGGAAGACAGTGAAAGATTTCTGAAGAACTCGCAGGACTGATTTAATCTTTTTTATTTGACGAGAACTGTGGTAACATCAGTTCACAGATAAGGACTCCTGTTTTCCTTCCAAGCTATAGAATTATATTGCATCTGAATGCTACTTTTTGGATCCCCTAGAAATGTCTGAAGACTTCACGACAGTCTTTTTGGTCCAGACTTAAGTACTTTAGATCTATAAGTTTATAAGATTTTCAAGACCCTGCTATTGTTCTGAGTAGAATCTTACTGTTCATGACATTATAACATCAGACTTTTTTGATTTCTTGCACCGTTTTGTGTTGATCCCCGTCAACAGGATGCCATTTAGCATTTCATTATTATACTTGTTGATTCTAATAATTATTAATTCTAATACTTCCTCAATATTTTATTTTTTTCCTTTTGATGTCCATAACTATTTTCTATATTACTTTGTTAAACCCCAGTAAATTACTGTTACACACAAATTCAATGTCCAACATCAGAACTCAAATCATCCAAAGAAATGTGGAAAAAGCATGAGAAGGCACAAAAAACAACCTATAAAATTGTGAAGCAATACAGAGCAATAGGGTTGAAACGTCTCATTTATCCTAACTCCTAGATATCTGGTAATCTCATCACTATACGTACACAATCATAAAGAGACTATCAATATATAAAAGAAACAGCAAAACTTAGCTAAGCTGCGGCAGTAGTAACAGCAAACACTGTAACACCAGGGTCTCCATAGGTGGCAGCAAATCTACAATACCAGAAGTAAACACTACATATCAACAGGCTGCCCCAACCCAGCAAACAAGTGTTCCTACAATAAGAGACAGTATAGAACTGAGACAGGACTACAACTTTCTCTTCACCCTTTAGGCAAAAAAGATGAATTCAGCTGGCCCAAAACACCAGCTGCAAGATCCATAATGATTCATATTCAAAGAATCATAGAATTATTAGGGATCGAAAGGGACCTCAAAAGATCATCCAGTCCAATCCCCCTGCCACAGCGGGATCTCCTAGACCAAATAGCACAGGAACATACACAGGCGGGTCTTGAATGTCTCAAGAGGAGGAGACTCTACAACCACCCTGGGCAGCCTGTTCCAGTGCTCTGTCACCCTCACTGGGAAGAAGATTCTTCTGATATTTATATGGAACCTCCTCTGTTACAGCTGGCACCCATTGCCCTTGTCCTATCACCAGATGACCTTGAGAAGAGCCTGGCTCCATCCTCCTAACACCGACCACTCACATATTTATAGAAATTATTGAGGTCACCCCTCAGCCTCCTCTCCAAGCTAAAGAGACCCAGCTCCCTCAGCCTTTCCTCATAAGCTTCCTTCACCATCTTTGTTGCTCTATGATGGACATAGGGCAGCTCTGTGTCCTTGAACTGAGGGGCCCAGAACTGGACACTATACTCCAGATGTGGCCTCACTACTGCAGAGTAGAGAACTGCAAACATAACAATTTCGGATCAGATACTGGAGAACAATTTTACAGAACACATTTCTTTTAATGGATCGACACCTTATAAAACAAAATTACACGGGAAAATATGCACAAAGTTTTGGGAGTCTTTTGGGTAACATTTTATTTCAGAGAAATCAGTAGGTTCTGCAGTAGAAGTTATGTAGAAAAAGCAGAAGATTTGTGTTGCTTCTCATCAATTAGAAGGTTTATCCTCAGATAAATCGTTCATGCAGCCATGCTCATGAAGGGAAAAGGTTTAGGAGAAATAAATGAATTGGCCTCACAAGATTTTTTACCTTTCCTAATACAGTTCATTCCTCACAGACCCACAAAGTTGTCTGGCAGCTTCAATGCTTTCTCTCTTACTACTGTACCCTTAGAGATGTCTAATTTATTTAGAATTCACTAGCACAATGTTTTTACTTATCTGATACCAAGCTGTATTTTCTGTTGTCTTGTTACTTGTTTTTAAGCCACAGTTTAAAGAGAAAAAAAATCTCAGTGGCTTTAATTTGCTGATCTCAATTAAAGCATCCTGTGTAGGTGCTTCAAGGACAGAGCAGGCTGTTGCCCTGATGGTTGGACATAAATAATGTGGCTAAATTATTTAGTGTAAACACCACAGCAAATCTGTGGGGAAAGGCTTAAGACTGAAAGACTGAAAACTGAAAGAACAACAGATTGGACATCAGTATTTATAGAGTATTTAGTATTTATCAGTATTTATCAGTATTTATATAGTATTTCCGTGGGGAAAGGCTGAAGACTGAAAGACTGAAAACTGAAAGAACAACAGATTGGACATCAGTATTTATAGAAAATGCTCCTACAGCTGTCACCGTCTCCTAGTTATACCTTATTCTTAACTGAACCAAGTTTAACTTGACAGTACTTGCCATCAAACTTGAAAGCATATCAGGATTAAGACTCTTCCTCAGGGTTCATGCACTATTTTTGTAGACTTTTTTTAGACTGTTAATTTAAACACTCAGAATTAACCAACTATTCTTTCATCCAAATGTACAACTGTTATAATGATGAGCTCTTTCTAATGCACTTAAAAGTTGCTAATAAAATTTACATCTGTATGTCTAAATAAACAGTGATAAAGTAAAAAATATGACAAAAATAATAAATAATTAAAAAATAATAGCGTTTATGCAAAGAATCATCAGCTCACAAACCTCTTTCTGAACAGAAGCAGTGAGACGCTGAAAATAACAGTGAAATTACACAATGTCACAAAGCCCCATGTCTACACACAAACACCTCCAGGGATGGTGACTCAACCAGCTCTCTGGGAAGGCCATTCCAGTGCCTCACCCCTCTTTCTATAAAGAAATTCTTCCTGGTATCCAACCTATACCTCCCCTGCCTCAATTTCAGACCATTGCCCCTGCTTCTGCCATCAGTCACCAAGAAGAAGAGGCCAACATCCACCTCTCTACAACCTCCCTTCAAGTAGTTTTAGACATCTGCTGAACCCACTGTATTGATCAAACAAGAATGAGTATTTTTCTCTTCTTCATAAGAAATAAACTGTGAATATTAAATCAGTCAGTGGTTTTGGTTTGCTGTTTTAATTAAAATATGAAAAATAAGACTCTTCAAAGCTGATTATCACACAAAACTGTTAAACCAGAACATAGTGAAATACTACTATTTCATTTTTCACTGTGATATAAAAGAACAAGGCTAGAAAAAAGCTGTTACATAAAGTGAACAAAGGTTTTCCACACATATTTCTTCCACTGTTAAATCACTAAGACTTTTGCACCTACAGTATCACCAAAGTAATACAAATAAATCCATATCCACATGGACTCATCATTTCTATGAAAGTCAAACACACTGAGTTTAATAAGCTAAAATAATACAACTCCATTGGCTCATCTGTATTTTAAAATGCTTCAGAGAGATATACAGAAGTCAATACTAATCTTGATGAGTGTGTATGCATTTCATGACTGAACAATTTCTCTTGATTACTCAAGCACCTGTTGAAGATGTGCTAGACAAACATTGATGGATATATTTCATTAACAGCTGAACAGCTCTGAGCAATGGTAACATAACCTCAGCAAATGAAACCGGGACTCCTACACAGATGATTTCCAGTTATTTACATTCTCTACAGTCATTTGAAGTGACATCATTTCAATATGATGCTGATGTTCGACTTTGAAGACACTGGGGTTTTTTATTTTTTACAGTTTCCAGAGCTAAGACTGCATACAAGACTTTAAGTCTTTAAGTCGTCTTTAAGTCACACTAAGCTAGGGCCACTGACATTGATGCAACTGCAACTTTCAGGTATTCAATGTTTGGGAATATTTACATACTTCATACTTTATTTACAATGGTTGGTACCAATTCCAATTCATTGATGATTCTCCTGATTTCACGTCTTTGTCACCTATTTTTCTTTTAAAGCTAATGCATTTTAGCAGTGAACTAGTTTGAGAATTAAGCTCTGCTGTTTTCTAACGCTGCTATTCTTAAGACAAATGGACACAAAATATAAACAAATACCTTGCTTTTTTCTTGCTGAAATTCTATCTGGATGTTGGTTAGTTTAGTTCGTAGCTCCTCATTAGCAGCTTGCAGGGCTTCAATCTCCATTTCGGACTTGTCTCCCTTAGCACGACTTTTTTTTGACATATTTTTGAAGTTTGAAATAAAATTTCTGCTCCACACTGAGCTACCAGCTAGTACTTTGTGCTTTTACCATTTATGAGTCATGGAGTGTTGAACACAATCCTTCACAAAAATCTCTGCCATCACAGGACCAGTTTCTAATAGCCTGGAAGAAAAAAAGTAGTGAGAACAGAGTTAGGCCACAGCACTGAGCAGAATCAAGCATCAGACTTAACATTCAGCTTTAAAGCTCACGGAATTTCCTTATCATATACACTACACTGGATAGTGCAGATTTTGAAATAAGCAGACCAGATATCAAGAAGCTACACAATATTTCAACATCTTAAATACTAGCCACTGTAATCTGATGAACTCATAAGTAAATTTCTTTACAGTTATGCTGAATGTATCATATTAGCAGAAATATCTGTGGCAAAACCTGACTTGGTTCATGCTCAAGACACAGCGACAATCATAAACTCACTGATCTTGCAGTGGGAATAGTAGTTTATTACCTGGAGTGAGAAGAAAATACTTCTCACATTAACGTATCACAGTAACATTATAATTCATATCTCTATTCATAATTGTCACTGAGTCTCACAGCATCCTTATAGACACTTGATACTATTTTAAATGCTCTAATCAAAGCATAAAGGTATTTAAATTTCATTCTGCATAACAGGAAATTGAGTTAAATGTTAATTTTGTTTATATATCAAAACCTGCTTTACAGAAAAAAAACAAACAATGGTGCTCCTGTGATTTTATAAACAAACTGTTGGTTCAGAAAACATAAACTAGCAAAATTCTTACAGTGACTCCAATCACAGAACTCTACAGTGAGTAAATAAATATGAATTACATTTCTTAAAAAAATGCTTTCATGCTAATATTCCACAGAAACTCTATGAGCATAAAGACTTAAACTAAAAAAACCTTTATCAATATATATAGCATCTAAAATCCTTAACCATACAAAAAATTTAATTTCAAAACCAGTTGTTAAGTGTTATCTCCATAGTTGATTTTTAAGGAAAGTCTAAAACAACAGGGACGTGAACATCTGATCCATAATATCTCCACAATTTTTACTGTTGTGGAAGACGAAATGAAATATTCATTCAGTCTTACTCAAAACCTACCTGGGGCATTCAGACACTATTGACAAATCATTCCTGAAGTCCTTACTAAAACAAAATTTCTGATGCAGCTAGATTATAGATCACATAATCATTTAAGTTAGAAAAAAACCTTCAAGATCATCACGTATGGCAATCAGCCTAACTGTGTGCATCTCACCACTAAACCATGTCCCTAAGCTCCACATCTACACAACCTTTACACATTCAAGGACGGTGATTCAACATCCTCCCTAGGCAGCCTGTTCCAAGGCCTGATGACCCTTTCAATGAAGGAGCTTCTCCTAATGTTTAACCTCCCCTCTGACATCTTGAGGCTGCTTACTCCTCTCCTATCACTTCTTACTTGTGTAAAGAGAACAAAACCCACCTCTCTACAACCTCCTTTCAGGTAGTTGTAGCAGCAAAAAGTTTCCCCTCAACCTCCTCTTCTTCACACTAAATAATCCCAGCTCCCTCAACTACTCATAAGGCTTGTTCTCCAGATGTCCAGTAGATAATAAAGTTAAAGAAACAAGAAGTATCCCTTGCTGTCCTGGATAGAAGAATTTTAACATCATTAGCTCCCTGCCAAACTCAATTACTGTTTAGAACAACCACCATTTAAGTAACAGATGTGTTTACTTCATCACTGCATTGAGAATAAGGTTACTGTGCATATACACGACATCCAGAGAACCAAGAGATCTGAAACATGGAGTGAAATTAGCATGGTTTGGTAATAATAATATCTAAATCTAGTATGCATTCTTTAAAGTTGTTTGAATTACATTTAAAATTTAAATTAGTCTTAAAAATAAAGAGCTCAGCACCACTCTTCAGAGTACTCTTAATAATTTTAAAAAACAGGATTTTTCAAAACTTTATTCTCAATTCTTTTCACTAAAAATTGTACATTTCAGTTAATATAAAAGCTTAGCTCCAAACCCTGAAGAAAAAGCAATCTCTTCTCTTACAGGCATTAAGAAAAACAAAAAATCCCAAAGCAACTGACAGTCTATAACAACACATCAACCTGGGATGGTGGGCATAGAAACATTTCCATTTTTACTCTTCCCTAGATACAAATTCCAGTCTATCTATTTAAAATCAGGAACTATGGCAACACAAAGTCTGTCTATGCACTAAGAGAGGCACAAAGCCCATACAAGGGCTTCAGCAGAACAGCATCACCTTGGTTCACAAATCAAAGTGTTAAAACGGGTGAATGCCTAGATTCCCTTCCAATTGGCTGAACCCATTTGCCATCATTTGCTATTTGGATAAAGGTCAGGCCAAAAAAAAAAAAAGGTAAACTCAAACACACCAAAAAATGAAGGAAAAATACTATTCTCAGCCAAAATGTTGCTTTAATGACTCAGAGGATTCAACCACCAACCTGTTAATAGATTGATTATATGTTGATCATATGTCAACTGAGAGACAAATTCACAAAGTCACCACAATACAGTTCTCTACATTCTCTCCACAAATTAAAGTAGCTGCTTTCTGCACTGTGAATTTGAGTTTTATTGCACACCTTAAGATCATATAAATGTATGTAATATTTCACAAAAAAAGTAAAGATAGAAAAGAGTGGTGGATTCTAACTCGCAAGTCACTCTTCCAGCAGTGTCTGGAACATGTCAGAGGTCTTATGTGATAGGTATAGGGGCACTTGTAATTCAAGAAAAAGAACAGCAAAAAAACCCCAAACATAATTGGATTTGAACCTGCTGTACAACAGTTTATGGGACTGACATGAAAAATCAAATTATTTAATGTTTTTAAGAAATTGTTACTTCATTTCTGTTAAATTTCCAAGGCAACGAGGAAACCACTCATCTGAACAGTCAGTGTTCCAGTTGTAACTTCCAATTTTTTTTCCTATTTTCTTTACATATTTAAAGAATGTACTTAATCACTACAGCAATCTCTTCCTTGGTTTTAGCAAAAAAGGAGGTAGAACTAAGTCATTAAATGCTACGTGATGCTTCTTCATTTTAAAAATCAATATAACAGTAGAAAAAAGTAAGCATTTTTCTGGTGAGAATTAGCTCTATTTAAAGAAATGCAAACCTTTAAACATGACTCTTCATGGAATACACTAAAATAAGCGGATGGTTTATTCTTTAGAAAACAAATCTTACAGTAATAAAAAGCAGTCAAGATAAATATTGAGCACACCCACAAACTCAGTTGATAAATATGGACACAACAGCTAGAATAAAAAATACTAAATTGTGTCCTCTAAAATTCTGCATTTCAGTCTTGATCCAGATTTGAATGTTATTGTGCTTTGACGTGATTTTTGGAAGGTGATGTTCTTAACGAGTCGTCTCAGCTGAAACACCAAGCAAAAACTCCTAGACCCTCTGCCTCCCTGGAAGTAGTCATGTGTTTTCATTTTATGTGAACCTTTCTCTTGTAATACTGCAGAACCAGCCATGGGCTACCCACAGCTCTTTTCATTCTCATTAACATGAGGCAGGAGCACATTCATAATACAGTACAACCCTGAATATTCAAGGAGTGTAAAATAAAATGTATTTCCCTAGCAGATGGCAACAGTAAATGCAGTGGACACAGGTACAATGTTAACTTCAGAAGTAAAGACCAGCTCAACTATGTAGTAGTTTAAAACCCAGTCATAATCAATGAGTGACTGTATGGGAAAGACAGCACTCGAAGCTCCCAATGCCCAAGGCACCGTTCCCACAAGGGTCAGATGACCCACATTTCCTGCTTCAATTCTCAGGTCCATGTAATAAGATGTGACTGAACTGATAAAAGCAAAAGCTTCTCTAGAGGACGTAAAGTAATATTTTACCCTAGACAAAAAAAATATGAATACAAACTACCAGAATCATTTTCTAAGTATATTGCAGACTAATCACAT
Organism: Upupa epops; assembly: GCA_013397515.1. Classification (NCBI taxonomy): domain Eukaryota; kingdom Metazoa; phylum Chordata; class Aves; order Bucerotiformes; family Upupidae; genus Upupa; species Upupa epops. The sequence goes on from VZRI01004826.1 coordinate 128,757, forward strand.
TTTAGATAACCATTAGCTACCTATACACAGGCCTATCACTGTAACAGCAGAGCTTTTGAAGATTATTTTATATCCTATCCCAATCAGGGAAATGCAGTTTTGTTATAGCCGAACACTTCTGTGCCACTTATGGGGGTTTTTTGGTGAACAAAAGCCAAGATAACTTTATTGCTAACTAACAGCTCCATAATTCTTGCAGATTCACAGACTACAGCTGTGAGCTGCTCTTGCTTTAGAAACCACAGAATCACAGAAGGTTAGGGGTTGGAAGGCACCTCCAAAGATCATTCAGTCCAACCTTCCCGCCAGAGCAGGATGAAAATCAGGGCAGATCACTCAGAAATGCATCCAGACAGATCTTGAAAGTCCCAGGAAATAGAGACTCCACAACCTCTCTGGGGAGCCTGTTCCGGTGCTCTGTAACCCTTAAAGAAATTCTTCCTCATTTTGCAGTGGAAAGTCTTGTGCTTGAACCTGAATCCATCACCCCTCATCTTATCACAGGGCACAAGGGAGAAGAGGTTGTCCCTGGCCTTGATGACCAGCCCTCCTGTATTTATAGACACTAAATAGATCCCCTCTCAGTCTTCACCTCTCCAGACTAAAAACTCTAGATCTATCAGCCTCTCCTTGTAAGGCAGATGTTCCAGACCCTTAATCATATCCATAGACCTCCACTGGACTCTCTCAAGATGATCTCTGTCCCTCTTGAACTGGAGATCCCAGAACTGAATGCAATACTCCAGGTGAAGTCTCATTAGGGCAAAGTAGATGGGAAGAAGAGCCTCCCTTGATCTGCTGGACACACTCTTTATAATGGACCCTAGGACACCATTGGCCTTCTTGGCCACAAGGGCACATTGCTTCACATGGATAACTTGCTGTCCACCAGGACTACAAGGTCCTTCTCCACAGTGCTGCTCTCTAGCAGATCACCTCCTCACCTGGACTGTTTGCATCAGTTTGCATCAGATTGGTTAAAGGATGCTCATGCAGCTTGGTCTACTGCCTTTCTTGCCAGAAAATTCATGGTTGCTGAGGGAGAGAATATGCTTAAGACTTGCATGTAAATAACTCAGACTTTGGCTTTAATCATTCTTTCAAGGGGTTAAGTAGGAAGTTAAAACAGCTGAGGCCACAATTTCTGTGCTATTGTTGGAGACTATTAGTCTCTCACTTGTAGGAGATAATCTGTGATAATTAAAAATGTAGCCATGGTCTCCAGTACAGACTAGATAAATTTTTTTACAGGTAATACAGCTGAGCCTTACATCAGAATATCCCACATCATAGAATCATAGAATGGCTAGGGTTGGAAAGGATCTTAAAGATTACCTAGTTCCAACCCCCCTGCTTAGAGGCAGGGACACCTTCACTGGATAAGGCTACTCAGAGCACCATCTCACTTGGCCTTGAACACCTGCAGGCATGGGACAGCTACAACTTCCTTAGGCAACCTGTTCCAGCATCTGACCACCCTCACAGGAAAGAACTCTTTCCTAATATCCAACCTAAATTTCCCTGCTTCAAGTTTGTAACCATTTCTCCTTGTCCTCTCACTACACACCCTGTGTAAAAAGCCCACATAACAATACAGCTGTAAGTGCAAACTATATGGCAAAGAGTCACAAGGAAGCTCTAAGTGTTAGCGTCTTTCAGAAAGAATTCATAGCAATATAATCCTGCTGAGCACAGCTGAACAGAGGGAACTTATTTGCTTTGCAGGGTATATAATGAGTTAGGCTTTGAAGACACCTCCCTCAGGAAGGTCCATAGCAGGTGATGTACTCTGCGGATGAGCACAGGATTTGTAAGTCAGTCTGATCTGCCAAAAAGTGTAATTGCTTCCATTATTATTTTCAATGTCAGTTTAGGAAAGGCGACATGCTGAGATTCTGTAACTCCACGGTCTTTCAGAAAATTCCCATTGCCCCCAGGAATCAGTATTCATGTTTTAACATGAAAACATGAAAGTCACTGTCTTACAGGTCCCTCATGGAACAGCTACCAGCTACCAGTTTGTCAAGTTCCAAAAAAATATTCACCAATGTATTTAATTTCAATATGCTTCCAAGTCACTGCATACAAAAAAAATGTATAAACCTCATTTGAACCCTGCACACCCTCAAACATACGTGTACCCACTACAGACAATCGTAACACTCAGTAATTATTATCTATTGATACTACTGCAGGCCATTGGATAGTATCCAGGACATTAAAGGCCTCAATCTAGCCAAAGGACGGAAGTGGCCAATCCAATGAAAGACAGTTCTTCATTTGCAATATATTAGCACAAGTTAATACGTAGGAAAAGGCACAGCAGCAGGAAGGAAAAAAAAAAAATTAACAAAAGCATTCCTATAACTTCTTCCCAGGGAGGGTGATGGGGCACTGGAGGTGGCTGCCCAGGGAGTCTGTGGAGTCTCCTTCTCTGGAGACATTTGAAACCCACCTGGACTTGGTCTGGTGTGGCAGAGGGATTGGACTAGATGATCTTTCAAGATCCTTTCCAATCCCTAGTGATTCTATGATTTTGTGATTGAATAAATAAAATTAAACTTCTAGTTAAAAGACAAACTGCTACAAGCAGGAATCCTGAAACACAAATCAAATAAGATAGACATTAGCACAAAATGACAAATTCTAATGCAACTAAAGCAGTAAAGCAGCCCTCCACAACCTTCCAAACTGCACTCTGTCACAGAGGCAGAGCCTTTTAGCATGCTGGGTTAACCTCAGTGAGCAACTCTAGGCAGAGTTGTTGCTGTGATCTCTGTACCTATTCCTTTCTCTGAAGCACACAGAGGAGACCTGATGTCTACTGTCTAGTGCAACATATGTCTAACCTGCTACCCTTCTGACTGTACCTCCGGTGTGATGCAGGGCGATCCCTGTGCTTTCATTGAGAAGCAGTGTTACCTTTAAATCATAGTATATAAGAGCAAAACAAGGATTGTGTGCCTATTAGGATTAGGGAAATGGCAAATACAGAGATTTTAATACCTTTATTCACCGCTGCGACCATATAAATTCATCATTCTGCAAATTAAGACTATTGGATCATACTGGATCAATTTTGTTCAGATATTTACCTTAGTATTTTTTCAGGAAGGATCTTTTGGTATTCTTTTAAACCATTATTATTAGCGTTGCTAAGGGCTAGAGTAATCAAAAACTGAAACTGGAAAAATCAAACAACCCAGGGATGACAACTGCATAGTAAATGTGCAAGGCAACTGACAGGCTTGGATTCCCAATGTAATGACTCAGAGAGGTAGAATGTGACTGAGAGTAAAGCTAGGGTAGTCTAACATTTTACTGAGTGCTGAATATACTTACTGTGTGTTTTAAATCAATAGGATAGACATAAGAGGTCATCTAGGTGTGAGGAAGAAAAAAGGTATACCTGAATGTGAGCTAGTTACCAGCTGAACAGTGAAGCAAACAAACGTCGCGTGATTTGTTTCCACTATCTCATTCTCCATGATGATTGTGTATAATTAGTCATCTTTACAAAACTTGAAGCTTCTTGTAAGCCCAGATCCCCACCTCACTGCTCTACTGCAGAACTACACAACTATGTGAAGGACAGCATGAGCATACTGGTCAACACAATAAAGTTAAAACACAGAGCAGGTTAATGGCAAAACTTCCTCACCTACCGAGGGGCAGCTGAACTTTGCCAAATTTCCTCTTAGAAGGACTAAGGACTCTTAGTCAAAGTGAAGACATTGGCCTATTCCAGTAATACAGGAAGACTGATAAAACAATAGGTTTTATCTATTTTTTTTCTAAGATATCTTACTCCACATTTAAAGGTCAATTTCCTCAGCTGCTGAGATAAAAATCTACTTTTTTTTTTTGCACAGATTAATTATACAATATATCACTTAATTTTCCAGTAAAATGGACATAACTGAGTAAGATACATCACACTGAGGCTAATCAAATGTGAGAGACTGAATAGAGTTTCTAAAGGAATGAGGCTTATGAGTACCCAGCACGAATTTCTTATTCTTAGTCGGTAGAGATAACAAACTGAGCATCTCACAAAACTCAGGAACAAATGCTTTGATAATCTGACAGCTATTCTTGACATTTTAAGTATTGATATTTGAGTTCATTGGAGTGGGCAGAGTTTAAGTCACTCTGGTGACTGTCTGAGGCAACTGCATCACCAGGAATAAAATATTTAAAGTGGGTATTTCAGAAGGTTCTTAACAGCTTCGCTTCTCTCTCAGCATTCTAAATTCTGAAAAAGCAGTGCTGTGCAGCATCCTGAAACCACAGCCAGGAAAATGCAAAGGTGAACACTAATACACTAAAAACCTGGAGACAAACTTCCATTTCCTTCTCAGCTTCAACAGGACAGACAAGAATGACAAAACACAAAAAAAACACAGAGCGGAAACTTTCTGAACTAAAGACTTCTTTGTGTAATCATCCTCCAATATCCACAAATTGAAAATGCCTCCCCACCGTGAGATGACTACCAACAAAATAACCTTCTGGGGACTGCCAGCAACTTCAATACAAATGATGCCAGGCTTGTTGGAAACCTTATTGGCAAGTAGGCCACCAGAAACATGAATGTGCTTTCTGAAGCGTTCAATGTGGTGCCAGTGTAGAAAATTTTAAGGATAGAACCCTCAGAATGTTAAGAAACAAAAGCATGCTCAGTCATAATTCAGAGTAAGAGGAGAAAATTGTGATTAGATAGAAATACAAAACTCCAGAATTACTCTGCCACTACAGACTACAACACAGACTGCTGCCAAGACTAGACTCTGAAGTGGTGTTTTGAAGCTCAGAAATAAAACAATGCACACAAATACATGAGTATGGAAATAAAAATACCTGAATTTGAAATTGTGATTAGATGCAGAACTGAGAGTACTTGTGCATCCTATTTTGAGCCTTCTAGGGGAAACAGCTCTGCTAGCAGTGTATCTTAAAATGTTGAATGCTGTCACAGTTTGGTTGTTTTTTATCACTTAGGGGAATTAAAAAGTAATTTATTGCTCACTCAAGAAAAACATCCTTATCATCCATTTTATCTATATAATATTTCTAACTCTTTAGGAAAACAGACTTTTATTTCAGTATACACTTTGCAGGAGCAGACCATGAAGACTGTTAAGTGTTTTACATGACATGTTATCTAAGGCTTACAGTCCATGTGGTTGAATAAAAGATGTTTATGCTTATTCCTTCTTCCTGTAGTGCCTGCGAAGAAGTCTGTTCCCTGTAAAATCTAACTGGTTCTGTAAATCATCTTTAACCACTAGCAAAATTCTTCAACTGCACCATCACGTAAATAGGACACAGTAGCATTTCTACAGATGCAAACCTTGCATATAGATGTGTAAACATGTATTAATACTCCTATAATATCTTCTATGAATTGATCTTACTATTCAGTTCTGTCCCTCTCCCCACATTATCCCTTAAAAAATGTGGCAGAGAGAAGCCTAGAAATTAGAGCGCTAGCAGTGATGCCAAAGGCAAAAGATGCAGAGCAAATTATTAATGGAAAAGGGAGGAAAAACCTATTTTTTTCATCTCATGTATCATTTCCCTAAATTGCAGGTGAATAAGATTCTGTTTAAGATCAGAGTTAGCACAGCCATGGCAGTAATACTGCTGCTTTTCACCTCTTAAATATCAATGCTACGCTAGCAAAAGTAGCTGTTTCTAATACAGAAATTGAAAAAAGAAAGCGAGAGGAGTGGGAGATGGTGGAGAAAGCATATATCCTGGGGAATGAACAACCAGAACAGAGGCTCCTTAAGAAAGCTTTAATAAAGGAAGAGAGCAAATCTGTGTGATGGTAGCCTGCTTCGTACCACCAGCCTAACTAAAACTCTTACCTGTGGTTTTACTGTACTTTCCTAATGACCATCAGTTCTCAAAGGCAGAGTAAAGTAAAGGAAAAGAAGTACATATTGGAAGAGGAAGGATAAAAATAATGGTGATTTGAAAGCTGAGTTACACAAAAATCAAGACTAGTTGTTAACTGCATGTACTGCCCTTGTACAGGTAAAGGGAAAATATTGATATGCTGGCTGTGTCAGTGACCAGTATGAGAACCTGAAACTCTTAACATAACCATGTTCTTTCCCTTCCCATGGACTATCAATCCAAGTGGTTACTCTACAAACACAGGGTAATTTTTTAATCAGTAGAAATCTAGAAACATGAAATAATTTTCCTTCAAGATATACAAGCCTTCACTTGTAAAGAGCTGGGTCTTCTTTCACTGTCCTGGCTAGAGTCCACTCTTATATGTTAGGCTGACTGTTGGAAGTTAACTGTAATGCCCAATATTTTCTACCTTACTTATACTACCAAATCTTTTTTCTTGCATCATACTAATATCTAGCTCTCCACATCCAATACAAGCAGCTTTGCCCACTCCCATTCCTTCATCAACTTCTATTAACTTAAAAATCATATTAATATACAGATGACTAAAAGCAAGACAGGAGAAACACAAAATTATGCTGGCCCAGGAAATGGTTACAACTGCACTCCCACAAGCTATTTAAGTCAAGCACTTCTTCTTGAGAAAGATGGGAAGTCAGCTCTCCACAATTTCCTGAAAAGCACAGAAATATTAAACTGCCACTGTTGAACAGATGGAATAAAGTGATCCCAAAGGCAAAACAATACCAGGTCATGTTTCAGAAGCACAGTAAAGTGCCATACTAATTTTGAATGCCTTCCAATCTGAAACAACCAGAAAGCAATAAAGAATTTCTCCAATAGAGAAGTGTGAGCTCCTCTGTGAAACAGTAGAAAAGTCTCTTCTACAGATCAGACACTTATCATTTACATGCAGTCACCTGACTCCCTTTTGCATTTCTTAATTTTAAGCTAGATTTCACATAAACCAACCAGAATTTACCACAGTGTCCTAAACTTTTACTTTGGTTTTAATAACGAGTAGCCATCATACACAGGCTACCAGGGCTGTGGCAAAAGCACTTATCAAGCCTGCACAGGACTGTGTTCAGAGGTTGCCAACTAACCAAATCTAAACTTTTCTCCTATTCAAATGATTTCACTGATCTTGATCCCCTTCATCAATCATCATTTTCCATCCTAGCCATCTTCAAAACTGAATAGATATTTGCATCCCCGATGGCCCTGACTTCAGAGCACACTTTAAAAACTCTACCATTCTCTCTCAGATACTACTCTCCCACAAACTAACAAACGTGAATTATCAGCTTCTTATCCCTCTTTTCTCAAGTGTAAACACAGAGTTCTTACTGAATCAAGAACTAGTACTGTCCCCAGAGCACAACACTGCAATGACAAATGTGATAAACTTACACTAGGCAGTAAAACTGCTTGTTTTCACAGTGCACTGCTTTTTTGCAGACAATACTTAGTACAACTGTTTGTTATTCTGGATACAATCTAAGTAGGGGCTTAACATCTAAAAATAAGTCAAGTAAATAGGATCACAGAGATTCAATCAGTGAAATGTTTCAGACCTCAGCACTGGCAATATGTATTTCTTCAAAATAAACGCCAACTTAGGAAACGACCGGAAAATAGCACAAACAAGTACCCTATGCTAATACTCTTTCCCTTTAAATTAAGGCTTGTGATGAGCCAACAATTTTTCAAACCTAATCAGATTCTGTAGTCATAGAATATATTTATGCTACTCAGGTCAATACAGATCCAGAAGAGATCCAGAAGAGTTTATTCACTGGGGGGGGGTGGGGGGTGTTGATCCATTGTGGTGGGTTGTGTTTGGTAGCTAGCATTGCTGGACCCATGCTCTGTTTAATGCAATACACTTTGTATACTGACATCCATGATTCTATGAGACAGGCATTCTTCAGCAGGTTTTGCTTTCTTCATTTCCTTCTGCTATAACCGACACACAAATACTACAGTTTTTAATAGGAAAAGCTGTTCCCACTAATCACGTAAGTGTCTCAGTATCTAACAATTTTTCAGGCACACTGACTCAACATATTATGTAAAATACTGTATGCGCAAAAAGAACACATGACTTTAAAAAAAATAATTCTATGAAATAAAAAAAAAAAATCAGACAAGAAGCAGTTTCCTCAAAAGATGACATTATGCCACTCAAGTAGACTTGACTGTACAAATGTAATACTGAGCTACTGAGTAAACACCCTGAAATTGATTGTTACTGTCTAAGCCAAATATAAAACTCAAAGATATATTTTAAAATACGCTTTTGCTTAAGACTACTTGTAAATAGAAAGATATAACATACTGAAGATAAAAATGTATAAATATAGTATATGCGGATATGCAGAAGAAAGGTTTCCTTCAAAAAGTATAAATTCCAGCTCTTGAGATAATAAAAAACTATTCTCCTAGGAATCAGTTTTTATGCAATGCTGTGTATAAAACATGCCTTTCCCCCGCCACATGCTGTCATAATGAAATCACATCAAAGCAATTTAATATTCATCATACATTATTTAGAAGTATTGAACCTACAAATTAATTGAGTGGAATAGATGAGAAAAACAAATAGAAAGCTAGAAGACAGTTATAGTTATAAGTCTATTTAACAAGAAAAAACCCCATGTACTACAAGGACAGTATATCCTAAATAATGGTCAAAACTGTCAACTTCATGGTTTCTCACAAGTCTTTGCTGAGTGCATAACACATAGGTCAGAATTTTCTCACAGTTCATACCTTCTTTCTCCATTCATATACATTTATGAACATCGAAGCCTCATAACAGCCTACAGATCTGTTACGTTTAATATCGTATAGTTATAACTATACGAGAAATGCTTTTGAGGCTTTCAGAAAGTTTACTTAAGTTTTTTTCTAACAGCTCTTGCAACTGTTCAACACACAGAAGAGGACTAAGTGAAACATTATCCGTCTTATCTCAACCTGACCATTACCAGCCGCAGCCTTATCAAGAGCAAAACATGTGTGGGAATTCTGCCAGCAGCTGTACAGCTATCAGCTCCCCAAACGCATTCATTCCTTTTGCAAGGAAGCAAACTGTTCAGACACAAGTATATTACAGTACTGCCACTCTGTGTATAAAGACTAATCGATGTATAATCATGTGGCAGGAAACACTAGTGTTTGTACCCTGCACAATGCATCTGCGATGATTAATCCTAAGGGTGTTAAGGAAAAAATGGAACCACGAAAGTAATAACAAAGTTTACATAAATTTTATGTCCAACAAATTAAAAACATTTTGGCAGATTTCCAATTAGTCACTAAAACAAAGAACGAACTAACTTAAAATGTCTTGTCCTACACCAAACACATCGCAGCAATCCTGGCTTTCCACAGAAACAGCCAGTCACTCTCTAAAGCAAAGTGCCTGTGCATAGCTGCACGATGTAACATTGCTGCTCTTGCTCAAATGTTTGTGTTCACACTACAGTTATGAAGGGAATATTTAGAGACACCTGAAACAATCTAGCTAAATAAATAAGACACTGATATGAAAGAAATATGGCTCAGCAAATAAGACAAATAAATAGCAGGTAGGGAGGTTTTGTAAACAAATATGCATAAGCAATTCAAGGGATGAAATACCTCTGATCAAATTTAACAAACAGTTCCAGGTCACAGGCAGATTCCTTATGGGTAATTTACATATGAGAAGTTCATTTTCCAAAATACATTAGTTGTTGAAGACTCTTATTTTCATAATGCAAAGTCAGCTAAAGTATTAAGTCTAAATCAATCTGATAATCTATGTTCACCTGTTTGGACACTAAGCTGCAACGTTTGAAAAAAACAATCTGTAAATAGGATTCCTTTGAGATTTTAAAATAAAAAATGTATTTTCTTTAGCAGAAAACCAAGATATAATATTATCATCTGGGTTTAGATTTCAATATTTTAATTCTATTTTAAAACTGCATAATCTGCATTCAGTTATTATTAAGCAGATATGAAGATGATATTTTTAGAGACATCTATGACTGAAGGTCCTTACGCGTTTACCACAAAGACTTAAATGCAGTCACATGTAAATGTTTAGCTGCCCTCCCAAGTACAGGAGAGAGAATTTAAAGTCACATTAGTTTATATGCTGCAAGCAAAACATATCTAGTTACTGTGATATTCTCTATACTAAACTACCTTAATGAGCACAAATTAGCGTAGACACTTTCTCACTTCTTGGTATGCTGCTTTATAACAACTTCACTACAAGGAATTTCTCTGAAACTTTGAAATAAAAAACACTAACGAACTATTGGCTGTATTTGAGTGTCATAAAAGACAAGCAAATACTGTCTAGATAGGCCCTACGATGTGTACTGAACCCTACGTTTTTTACTTCACTATTTCCTTCTTGCTGAATTTTACAGTAATGATCATGCACTCTACAGCTGACAATCTTGTGTAACACTTGCCTTACACAGGGGCATACTTTACTCTTCCATTCAGAAATTAAGTGTTCACCGTGCAGTACACTTAATATAATGGCAAGGTTCATGAGCGGCAAAGAGGCAGTTATTTCAATATGTAAACTGCAAAATATCCACTGGGAAAAGATATTTTGTGAGTTACTGCCGCTTTCATTTTCTTTCTGCAGTACAGTTTTCTGACAAATATTGTTTATATTCAGAACATCTTTCTGGATCAAAATACAATTTCATCATTTCCAGGAGACAAATGCATTTTTTCCAGTAAGGACAGTTACACAAATTATGAGCTGCCCAGTTCTCCTAATATTTCTAATCCTAGTAACTGCACCGTCACTGCAGTTTGGCTGTAGGACTACCACAACACAAAAAGCCAGGATTTAGGCAGTGTTAAATGGTCATCCTTACCATACTTCTCCAATAGGAGGAAACTGCTACTTTTCCTCATGTAGTAGAGGGTCCTTGAAGCCACCAAAACCTTGTGGTGGGGTTTTATGCATAGCATATATAGCTGCCTTCTGAACAGCCAGACTTGCACATACTATAAACATATAAAGCTCAACAGAAGGTTGAAAAAGTCTGTCAAAGAAGCTTAGCATCCAACTGAGACCAAAGCAATTAAAACCCTTCTTCTTTATTAGTGGTGACAGGTCCAACTGAAGTAAGTCAGTGGCCAAGTTAGCAAGTGTATAAATGTGTGACACTGAGCAACAGTCTGTACTGCATATTTCAAATGTTATGGGTGTGGGGGGAAATGTCTTGTAAAATTGGAAAAAAACAACAAGTAGGAACTGTCCATATTATCAAGAAATTTATTATCTGGACACAGCAAGTCACTATGTAAAGAGAATAACACTCAAACAAAGAAAAAACTTGGTACAGATTTGGATTATTTTACTGCCAGCAAAATGTGGCTTGGTTTAAGTCAAGCTCAATTACAAAAAATACAAAATAAAAACAAACTTGAAGCTTTATATTATTTGCTCTCTAAGGAATGGATAACATCACATCTGTAAAGTAGATTTATTCTTCTTCCTACCCAGTCAACATGTTGGCAATGCACAGTACCTTTCTCTTGACCACAAGTTTCTGAAGCAGTTGAGTTTGATGTAACTTTAAGAAGTGAAGACTGTGCAGCACCGCCAGCTAAGCCAGTAAGGTACGTTCGACTTTTCATACCACAACTTCCAGTCCACTTGGCACGTTATTTTTTATCACCAAGGAGAGATTTTTTAGCAATATTAGTGACATTACCTGTTAAAAGATATTCAATGCAAATTAGGTTTCATTAGCAGCTTCAAACATAGCAATGAGAAGAAAAAAAATACTTTAAAAGGGTAACAAAAGACAGGAGATTAAACTGGAATGCAAAATTGCAAGCATGGCATCTTTTTCAATTAATAACACATGCAGTTTGGTTCATGATCTTAACTAAATGGCCCTCAGGGAAAGCAGGATAAAAGCTGCTAACCTAATTGACAATTAGAACAGGTTGATCCAAACAGTTAATGTAGCTGACATTACATTTACATTCTATTTCAAACAAGTTACTCAATTCTGGGCTACAGGCTTAAACTGTCACGGTGATCACCTACAAATCATCACATACACACTGGCCATTGGCATAGTTCTATATAAATACCGACAGCATACCAACACAAGTAAGTTACCATGTGTCTGTTGGAAACAGGACAGGACTGAAGCCCAGGAAACCTAAATGCTATTACACTACTCTTTTATTTTTGTATAGTAAAGATAATTATGATGATTTCCACTTTGGAGAAAAAAAAATAAGACCCTATATTGTTTCACTTCACATTTTTAGATATATTTTGAACTTAAGGGGGAACGATAGAAGTATTTAGATTTTTGTCAATATGCACTACATGTTAGTTAGAATTGCTACTTCCTAGGCAGAAAAAAACAAACTACTTACAGAAATAAAATTTTCTTCATGAAGAAATGTTTTTGTAAAACAGCACTCTGAAAGCTTAATAGCTAGAAGAAAGTCAAGTTCCTTAGTAAGTATCATGTATTTCAGTTTTCCTACCTGTGGACAATTATGACAGCACTCGTATTTACACCATGGAGTACAGAAAAGAGAATCTCCTCAGTAACAATTCTCCTCTTAGTATGCCTTCTGTGCTGAAGTCTGAGTCAGTGATTGAGCAAAAGTGATTCAGACAAAGGAAACAAAATTCAGCAATGCCTAGTGCAGACGTGGTTGTACCTGGGTCTGCAAAGCAAAGGGCTGGCTGATATAATGCAGAACTCAAACTCCCTGCCTTTTGGGCAAGACTGTTGGAAGCCAGACAGTACACGCTGTCTGAACAGCACTGAAACATGTGCACAGGTCAGATCTTCACAAAACGCTGTACTTCACCAAAAAAATACATCAGGCTTGCATCCAACAGTACCAGTCGCCAAAAGGTCACTTTTACATTATTTCACTTTCTGGAAATCACCTATTTCTAGTGATTTGTGTAAGGTTACCAAACTGATTCTGTCCTTAGTGCTTAAAAGCTAAATCCTCAGGGAATAATATACCAGCTTATGTGTTCAATGAAGACAGTCATCTAGCCAGTAATTCACAGAGGAAGGAAAAATAAGAATCTGCACACTCATTTCCTTAGGGCTGAATTCACTGCTCTGAATCCCCTGAAGAGGATGAAAGAACTGCTAGAGCCAGACCACCACAGGACATCAAAGTGCTTAAACAGCTTAGTCAGCATCACAGAAGGTTGGAAGAGGAATTAGATTTATTTATACAGTAACCAACCTCCTCAGGGAAGAAGGCAGGCCAAGAGCCTCTATTTTTTATGTCATCAGTTACACCTGACTTCACCCTATCTTTATAATCCTTTTTGAGTCATTATGTCATTATTTAACATAAAATAACATATTGTTGCTTTCTTCTGGCCTTCAGGAAGCAATCTGAATATGTGTGAACAAAAGGAAAAGGGAAGGCTTTCCCACATCAACATGTAAACACAGAAACACCTGAGAAAGAATTTCCTTGTCAAAGACCAGTCAGATAACAACCAAACAGAACAATATGTACAAAACTCAAATGATAAAAGAGCCAACAACTACAGATTCACAACTTATCGCAGTAATTAGTCTACATTTAAAAATGTACTTCTTTTAGATCTAATAATTCAATGATACCATTTCTTCTAAAGGAAAAGTCCTTTAATTATAGGAAACTCACTGCTGTTAAAGACAACTCACAGTTATTTTTAAATTCTTTAAATTTGGAAATAAAAAGTATCTTAACTATTTTTGTTCATGTAGTTTCCCTGCAAAATGAAAGCAGTGCTTGGAAAAGTTCTGAAAGAAGAACAAAACACAAATCTAGAACCTGCATTTCAAGTTGCAGTAATGATAGTATATATAATACAAACGTATGATAATGTGGCGACATCTGCTTTAAAAACATGGATGTTTCCATGACATGGCACACCAGTGAGATTAAAAAAAGGCGGCTAATTGGCATTGCAATTTGTAGAAACTATGGCAAATTTGAAACATTTAATTATGCCAGTTGCTGGAAGTTTTCAGCTATTTGCAATGAGTCACCAGCAACCACTGGAAGCGTACAACCCAATAATCCTTCAGTAATCTTCCTATGGCTATACCAAAATAGGTTAAAATCATTGGATACTTCATTTCTTACTTCCAGTAACTGCCACGTTAAATCTCCTTTTCATGATAGGGGGGCAGGGGGAAGGGAGAGAGGGCAGGAGGCAGGATAAAGAGGGGAAGTTGTTGCTGTGAAAACGTCTCCGTTAACATACAGAAAATAACTCTCACTTGTTCAAATACATTCAGAATTCAAAATGTATCATGTGCACCGACAACATTCTCAAAGGACCAAAACTATGATACAATTAATTGAATGGATGAGCTGATGTTCAATAAATTCATTTAACTCAAAGTAATAAAGGTACCTGCATATTCAGTTATGGCAGCACATGCTAAATAAAGTAAGGGGATTCAATTATCTTCTTTATTATATAATGGCTTTCTATACAAATCTTCAGCATGATAAAGTTCACTGTTTCATTTCTGTTTACATGTCAATGACTTGCAACTTTTTAAATAGGAAAGGGTGGAAATTATTCAAATTTTTGTTTGGTTTTTTTTTTTTAAGCGATGACCTTAAATACATAGAAACTTTGGTAAAGTTTCTGTTGCCTCACACATTATTCCATCAGGGATCATAGTACCTTTTCAGGGAGCAAAATACCTTTACAGTAACATACATGTAAAGGTAAGAGGATGCCAGTCTCCAACCTCTCATTCAGAGCCTCAGAACCAGCAGTGATCTCAGACTGTAGCCACATCTGTTAATATAGGACATCTGAGTCCATTTTAATTTTTAAATGAGAGCACTACTTATAGAAAGATTAATGACAAACAGTTAGGAAAATGGACACGTTCTTCTGGAAAGCAGAACAGCTAAAGACAATGACTCCGATATCTGGGTTAATGTCACACATAGCCCCTAGGTGCAGGGACTGTAGACTACAAGATGGGTTGGGTATAAATCTCAAAAAAACTTTTCTGTAGAAGAGAGATAATAACACATCCTCCCATCCTCCACACCTCAAATAGCAACAGGCAAGGTCCAACAATAACCTTCAGAACATAAAAATAAGACAAATAACGATGACATCCTTAGCACATAGTAGCAGCAGTTTCCCCAACTATTTTGGAAAGACTCCCCATATCCTTCTATATGCCTGATCCCTATTTTGAAAACTTAGTGGAAAAAAGGCTCTTTGGTTTAAAACGACTATGCATAAAACACGGTAGACAGTAAAAAGAATGACCCAAATAGAAAGCAATAACATTGGGAACAAAGTGCTGAGCATATTGGGGAGCTCTGCAGTAGGTGCTAAATTTTTGCTTGGCAAATGCTTTGTAACAATACCATTGGCTTTTTGTCAGAGGTTATCCTAATCAACAGTCAGAGGGGAGAGAAGTTCCTTCCATCTATGAAATGTTCAGGAATGAAAATACATAATCCTTTCAAAAATCCCATGACATTTTACCAACATACTCTGTTTTATACTGTAGAGATTTAAATCTATAGTATTTTATTTATAATTTGTTGGCAATGTATCTGTCAGGCACAGAAAAGACATGCAAGACAACCGCATTTTCCCATTCTTGCATCCAGTCTCATTCCTAAGAATGTGATGCTTATTTTGGTACTAGATTCTCTGTTAGATTCCAGAAAGAATTTATGCATGTACAAACAAAAGCAGCACAGATGCAGCCCTTCATGAATTGGACTTGACAGGTCAACAGGCAGAACACATCACAAACCAACACTTGTGCCCAATACACATTACTTGCTCTCTCCTTTACCCTTTCAGCCACTACCTAATACACCAGAATACAATAAGAAACCATGATGCCACCTGTGCCTGCACTAAAAGCAAACAGAAAGCGTAGTCTCATTGAAGAGGATTGACATAAAGCAAGGACAATCTAAACAGAAGCTTCAGTGTCAAACACTGTGAATGCTTTATAACACAAGGTAGAAAAATAGAGCAGATCATGCCAGCATGTCATTCCCTTTCAACAAAGGCCTAGCAGCAAGAAAACACCGAGAGATGATATTTATAGACCACAGTACATATCCACAGCAACCTATACTTAGCAAAATGCACAGCCACTATCTACCATTTGAAGAGAGGACAGAAAAATTTTGACAACAACTACTACTTCTTATTTTTAATATCATTGCTGAAGTTAATAGTTCAGAAATCAAAGGTGTGATAAGCAAGTTTATGTGTATAAATACTTTTCTATGACAACCAGGAATACTGATAGAAACTTTTTTGGATGTATTCAGTCTGTTGTTTTTCCTGCAAAATACATTATTAGTGGATGAAACAGAATTTTCATTTGGGTACTAGAAAGAATAACAGAAGTAGTCAGTTTTTCGCTTCCTCTGTATTAAAACTTTATGGTTTAGCATTCCCATAGCAGGTCACTTCTTGGAATTCATTGTGGACTACGACAAACAGGTCAACTGAAGTTTCTGTGCTTTTCTGTATTGCCTTACTCTGAATTATTATGCCACAGTTCCCAGATGGAAGCCCTAACAAACAGCTGATATATAGTGAATCATGCAACAGCACTCTCATAGGAATTGGTATCGTTCCTGCCATCTTGTTGCTTTAATTGGATTAGCAATTCCATCTTTTCTGAAGTAGGAAGAAATAGGAATCTTTGAGTGAGTTTTTCAGAAGAATACGAGTGTTGCTTCCTTGTACAGATGACTTAACATCAGGAAACACTCTTGCAAAATAATTACAATATTTACTAGGTTTTGTGGGATGAATACAGTGTGCAAACTGTAGGAAAACATTGATTCTGTGTGGAAAAGCAGGTAGATTCAAAAACATGATATTACCTAGTGCTTATGTGTAAAAGTATACAAAATCTGTCTTGGTAACTGACTGGGGTGAAGTAGTGATTGGGTGGAGCAGAATTAACCATATGAAATTATCTCTTTAAAGACTACGAAATAATTAACTAATCAAGTTATGAACGAAATACTGTATTCATTAAATATCAAGCATGTTAATGTTTTTAAAACAACAGATTCAATGAGTTTCCAGTGAGAATGGCCAGAGACTACACAGCCCCATTCACACAAAAAGCCAGGTTTTTTTAGACATTAGAAAAGCTCAACTCAAAAAACACTCCGCATAAAATGCTTTCCTGAGTCAGTTTTCCTTGCTGAAAGCTATAAGTGGTGACACCTCTCAGTCTGTTTACCAAAGTTTGTGGGCTCTTCTACTTCCCAAGTCTGTCAAAGGAGCCAATCTATTTCCTAGCTGCTCTCCCCTCCAAGATCCCTTCTCTCACACCTTCTAGATACCCTCCACACAGCCAACAGGTCTCTGGCTCCTCACATCTTACAGTTACCTTACATTCATGTTTATGTTGCCCTAAGATTTATATAATTGCTCATATATGATTGTAAGAACGATAGGAATGTCCAAGTATTATGCAACCATCCATACTACATCACTTACCACAAAGGGTAAAATGAGGCGGAAAGGTAGGGGTGAGTAGCACT
The DNA here is from genome assembly GCA_013397515.1 of Upupa epops. Lineage (NCBI taxonomy): Eukaryota > Metazoa > Chordata > Aves > Bucerotiformes > Upupidae > Upupa > Upupa epops. The sequence goes on from VZRI01004826.1 coordinate 146,274, forward strand.
TCAGTAGAGGCAGTGTTGAGTGCACTGAGAAATTTGTGGAAGTATTCTTCTCTTTATACATTCTTAAAGACAACAAAGTTTACTTTAATACTTTGAAGAAGAAATTAATGTGCTTCAGCATACTTTCTATACAGTGTTTTCTGCCCAATAAACACATCCAGGGGAGTTTCCAGCTATCCACAGGCTTCAAAACAGTTCTATGCCACTTTCACTCCTTGGCTTGATGCCAATTGCTCCGTCTGCTTGGTACTGCATAAGCAGAGTTCAGTTCACAAGGATTCATCCCTTGAGCGGGGCAAGAATATAGGGAAATTTTGTGCCATTGCTCTCTTTATAGTTGTTCACTTCCGGATCAGTTTCAAGCTGCTGAATATACATAACTTTTTGTGCTCTGAAGTGATCAAGCTATGGAAGCTCTTTCCTCACGCTCATATACTGCCTACTGAAAGACATGGTCTGGAGCGGTGAAGGTTTACAAGATAATTTTTCCTCCCTATGCGCAGTGTTCAGTCCTACATTATTGATGTGATTGAAATTGCTGATGTACAATCACCAATTAGGATTGGGCTCTGATAGAGAATAAAATTACACATGAACTAACTCTCTTCCTCACTATTACATAGTAGAGATTTTACAGTTTTAAAGTCTGATCAAGGACTCTTCTTTCATACAATTTTCACTCCTAAGACATTCATATTTGTATGGTCAAAGTCCATCACACAATGAAAAAGCAAATGTCTTGGCTTTCAAAGAGAACTTTATTTTTACACTGGTGCTCCCCAAGGCCTAGTATTCATTAAACTTAAGTAATGCAAAATGTATTAAGCAATTTAGGGTTTTTTGTTTCTCTCATATATAGCTTGTTTCTCTTCTATTTCGCCTCAGCAGTTTAAGCAGTATATAAACATGTACAATTTTCATTGAGCATTTATGTGGGCATGAGCCAGATACAGATGGCTGGCCCTGTACAGAAACAACTGGATTCCTAAATCTATACAGCTTGAAGTCTGTTTCTTAACCATTAAAATCCCTTATGCAAGGGCTAGAATTTACTCATTTATCTTAACTGATCTTGATACTACTAATTTTTAAAAATACCTTCACAAACATGAGCTTGGTAACTGCCACACTGTGACTATTGCTACAAATACAAGCTTTTACTTGCATTGCACACTCAAGAAATCTGCAGCCTGACAAACGTGATACTTCATGATAAGTGCTTTAATTTTCAGAACTTTTGACAAACTATTCACAAAACCTTTATTGCAGCTATACGGCAGCCCTATTTAGAAGTCAGATTCATGCAGGTACCAGCAGCCTTAAAACATGTTGTTCAACACGAGAAAATTTAAAGTCCCAACTAGAAAAGTGTTTCTGCTTTACACTGTTGGAAAGAGTTTAAGGAAAATACTATGTGATCCTGCAATTTAAGTATTTTCTACTAATTTAAGACAAATTCCTGGCTTTAGAGGCCGATTTTATTTTTTTTTTTTTTTTTTTACAAATCACTGTAACTAAATACTTATTTTTGAGAGTTAGTGACAAAGAAAAAGAAAAGGAAAAATTACTAAAGGCAGAAGACATTCTGTCTGACCCGGATAAGAGGGGGTAGATAAGACACCCATTACAGAGACAGCTCACCATAATTCTACTATTACTTTCTAATCCCATGTGTTGTATATTCCAAAGCACAGAAATGTAGGCACACAAAAAGTCATACCTAGTTAAATTAGAACTAAGTTGGAAGAAATACAGTTTTAAAATTTCAGCAGTAGGATTATTTCTGCTTTTAAAAACACATCCCTCTTACTTTGGGATCAACATTACAGGATCAATCAACTAGCATGTACTGCATAAATCAAGAAAAACAAAAGATAAAATAATTCAGTGCCCCATTTAGAAACTAATCATCAACCCTCCATCCCAGTTCCCTCCTTTTTGTGCCTGGACATATCTACCCCTATCACTCTTTCTCTTACTGGCCCACAGTGCCGTTTTAAGTCTAATAAAACAAGAAACAAAACAAATCCTTTAGATAAAATCCAAAACTTTACAGAACTCATCATCTAATAACTACACAAGTCATTACTAGTACTTCTTTGTGGTCAACATGTGCCAAAGGAAGAGGTTTACTCAAGGTCATCCCATGAGTCAGCAGCAAATTGAATAGTGAATAGGACTTGGAGCCACTGCATTGTATGTGCTTGGACTGCAGCTCAGCAGCTAGTGCTGCCTCAGAAGAAAACCTGCGCTTTCTATACCCAGCAACATCCACTAGCTTGGTTCAGACACAAAGTAGTGTATTATTAATAAATGCTTCAATTCTAACAACAAAGTTACAGATACGTACCTTTCTCTCAGTTACCCAGCTATAAAGGGCACAGATCCTGTGTGCTGAACAAAAGCTTTGTAACGATCATTGAAATGACACATGTACATACATCTGCAAATCTTGTGCTTCTCAGCTCTCTCTTCCAGATTTCAACAAAGATTTAACATTTAATAAATGCCAGAATTTGGCGAGCATATTACTCCACCTACTCACAGAAGGGGTATTTTCCTGCTCAGAGACAGCATGGAAGGGGATTCACAGGAGGAGACAATAGAAATTTCCAATTAAACAAAGATAAGTGAAACGCTTTCTAACAGGCGTTGTTTGATACAAACACTTCACGCTGGCTGTACTGGAACAAAGATCTGCTCCCAGTTGAAATCATAGTAATGGAGGATAGGAGGGGAAAAAGGGCATTTCAAACACATTTTAGCTACTTGTCTTTGTGGAAAAATTACCCAGTGATGGAGAGACATCCTTCTCTATCCATTTCACTAAGACCACCATAAGGGTGTGGTTACATGTAAGCGTGCTGGCTGATAAATTCCAGTTCTTAATTTCAGTCCAGTTATTCACCAAAATGAATTTTTCAGTAGTCTCTGCTATAAGGATTTAACGTCTGACAGTCACAGAGTTCACAACAGATCCCACAGAATTTTACAACTTTTACGGAAAATGCATCTAAGAGGTATTAAGGTATCAGAGTTACTGATATTTCTTAAAATAGGTAATCAAGACATGTTGACTAGTGCAACTTATCTACCATAGATATATCAGTCCCTATGACTGAATGCTGCAAGTCCCATTTCAATTGCTGCTGAAAGGGCAAAGCTTACTGCTTTTGTTCTTTAATTCAATGGCAGCACCAAAGCCACCCCTCACCTGTATAAAAGAGTACACCTGTATAAAAGAGTACTGGATACCAAAACTAGAGCACAGGTGGGCTTTTTTGGTTTTTATTTTATTTTTATTTTTTATTATATTCTACTTCTGTACCATCTCCTTCCCATCTTCATGTTCTAGAGAGGACAAGCTCTCTTTGCCTCTAGAGACTAGTACTTCATATTAATACACTTTATATGCCATGAGTAGTAAATACCTTTACCTCTAGAGATGTTCTGCCTGATATCTATCTAATTAAGGTCAGAACAAGTTTTCTCAGCTCATCATCAGCTGACCTTTGAAGACTGCCTCTTGTGTTTCAGATCTGATTTAAAGATTGCACACCCAAGACCTTGTCTAACTTTTCCACTGACATCATAGAGATTTAAGAGAAGCTAGGCAAGTGTCCCTGCATTGCCAGTGTTGAATTGCTGTCTTTCCTTGAGGGTTCAACATCTATACAGAAGGACTGACGAAAATATGATGGAGCAATTTCTGCTAAGGAACAGAAAAGTAGGAATCCACTGACTTACATCTTTGCCTTCACATTTATATCATCAAGTTTAGTTTCTAGTCTCCCTACCAGGAGCTAAAAATACCAGCTGTAAAAATCTGAGTATCCTAAAAATACAGTGACTGGGCCCTTCTCAAGAAAGAGTATTAAGTACAAGATGAGTTTCTATAAGTAAATCAAAGTAGAAACACATCTTCCAAAGCCTGTTGTCTGGAAGCCTTTTTGCTTCCTCACCTCTCATATTCCTATTCCATATATAGATACATATAAATAAGAATACATACCCACAGTAACACACATTCTATACACTAAGCAGGTTGCTGTCACTGAACAATATTCAGAATTAGCTATAGGTGTGGCAGGAAAAGTCAATTTCTGGGATGTCCCTCAGCCCCAGACACAGTGACCCCACCAAAGTGTTATACTGGTGATGACAAAGGTCAGGAGGAACGTAAACTTGAATGTGCAATATCCTCACCAAAACAGCCACGCTCCAAAATGGTGACATTGTGGTCACAGCAGAAATATCCTGTGCAGGGTGGGGTTTCCTCACTCTTTGTTGTTTCAGAGATCTGTTTGTACAAACATGCAAAATAACCACCTTTCAGGAGTTAAGCCAACATGGGGATTGGGCACAGACATAAACCCACTTCTAACTTTTCCACAAAGGAGTTCCTCACAGCTCACATCATCATGACACATGCTGAGCATAAAATCCTTGCTGGTGTGTTAGCAGCAGCATAGCTCAGCTTGTCTTAATTTGGCCACTGATAAAGTTCAAGCTCAGCATCCTGAACTGTAGCTCGGTGCCATTCTCTTGTTTCCACACCTGTTCAGAGTGAACTACCCCCTTTCTTTGGCTGACTTGTTTCTCATGCACACACCTGGGGATTTTTTAATCTTGTTTTTCTTCACTCCTTGCCACATTCTGTTTTTCAAATGCAGTAATGAACTTTAATACATAGCATAAAATAATGAGCTTTTAAAAGAAAAAATTGTGCATTGCATTAATGTTTATAGCTTGAATGCTGAAGATAAATGTTCTTAGAAATTCTTTATGTGGCTTCAGGTTTATTTATTCTTTTCTTTCTTTGGTTTTCCTATATTTGATAAATCACTTGGCTTTACACCACTCTATTTTTTACTGTGTATTTATTTATAAACACCTCCCAGAAAAAGTTGCTCAGTCAAGCAGCAGTCTACTTAATCAGAAAAGATACAGTAAAAAGGGGGAACTAACACATGCATGCTACTGCATCAAAGTAACTCCATGAGGGACATCAGAACAATAAAGTCAAGGAAAATGCAACCATCAGCAGAATCACACCTTGCTGATAAAAACACATTGAAGCAGCTCTGTAAAAGGGGTGCAGTCCTTACATACTAGCTTATATTTTTGCCCTTTTATGCAAAGCACTAGTTTAATACACATATATAAATATATATTAAATAAGCATATCAAAGAATCATTGAATCATCAGGGATGGGAAAGGAGTGTAGTCCAATCCCCCTACCACAGCAGGACACATATACATGCATACAGACAAAAATTCTTTTTGACCAGTGTGGCAGTTCTTGCGCACATTCTCTCTAAAGCAGGAGAATGTAACATTTGATGTATTATCCCTTAAAAGGTTTAAAATGGATAGATATACTTTGAACTTGTATTTCTGGAACAGATTTCCTTTGTTAAATTATAAGCCTACAGAGGTTTAATGTTGTGAACATTCCAATTTCTATAGTCATGAGGGTTTCCCACCCTCTGCTGTGTCTATCCCCTAATAAATCAGTCCGTTGTGTCTGTTCTTTTCTGCTCATCACAGCCCAAAAGCCTTTAAGTGAATTGTTCACTGTGTTAAGTTGCAAGGGATAAACTCAAAGTCTAGGCAACTTGACAATTCTTCTTTTCCACAACCACCAGCTTTAGTAAACCTGCAGTATATTTCTTCTGTCATCATAGAGCCAATGTTCCCCCAAAAGCTGTATAAATCCTTGTGGGACCCTTCACAATATTCTTTAACTATGACAGTTTATTTGCTCAAAACATAACAGCTGCTGTAAAACAAATAAAATTCAATTAAACGTCAAACAGGAAGATGGCTAATTAGGGAATATTTTTGTAGTTCAAATTTGAAGGGTTCAACATTAACAAACTTCAGAAAACTGAACAGCTAATGCAGAGAGAAATTGCTATTAACATTTTAAAATTATTTCAAATTTACTGAATATGAGTGATTTAGATAACTAATTATCATCAATTTTTAAGTACCACACCAGCAGCAACATTTGGGCAGAAAAGAAAGATTACCTATAAAATGATTAATATTTCACCCAGAAGGTAACAGAACATCAGTCATCACTGCATACCACGAGATCCTCTGGCTACTGTAGTGCAACAGGACAAAACATCCATTCCCTCTGGGTGTTTATGAAATATGACTTAGCACTACAACATGCATATTCTCAGCATGTTCTCCTCCCCCTGTAAACACAATTTATGGATCCGGAACTGGAATCTTTTATGTATACACTGCTTGTTTACACTAAGCTCCATATAACTTGGTAATTGTATTTAATTCCAAAGGCTGCTCTAATTCCAAAGGCTGGAGGCACAGAATAAAAGGGAAGGCCCCTAAAACCACTATCTGAAGACGTTGATACTTCCTCAGATCACTCTCTAAGAAGAGGATTTATTTAAAAAACATCTAAGTACTACCACATCATCTCCACTATAAATTACTGAAGTCAGGAAAACTAGTGCCTGGACTTTTAGAACTGAGGCTTTGATCCGCAGGAAACAAGTTAGCTGGTACCTAATACAATATCCTTACATACTACTACACAATATGCATATATATATATATAACATTTATAGTGCTTTTTAAAAAAAATTACTTGATATTATGCAAAAAAAGGCAAATACAATCAAGTAATTTGAATTAAACCCAAAAAAAACCATGAGCAGAAAATAACTTAAGCAACACAGATCTTGCTTAAACTACAAAGGCAGACTAACAAGTTTAAAAAATAAAAGTTGTCTCCTCTCCTGGCTCCTGCTAATTACAATTTCTAGTTTTACTGGATTTTCGTCTAAGTAAGAAATTTAATTAAAGTCTAATCCACAGTACAGATAACTGTATTGAGCATAGTAGCTTGCTGACTGTTGGATCTTTGGCACCTCTCAGTAAATACCAAGGAAGCCATCCAGCTAATGGTAGTGCTCCTCAAGTGTTCTTCACCTAACTCAGGTATCAAACATTTTACTCAAAGCATCATAAAGACTAATAGCACAGATAATACAAACTAACAAAACCAGCTCCTACTAAAGGCACATATTTTTCACTGGTTGTAACAGCAGCTTTCACATTTCTTAGCTGATTGCCAGTACAACAGAAAATGACAGATTCAAATTTCTTTTAAAGCAAGTTGAAAAACAACTTGCCTCTACACATAATTATCCCAGAGCATGATGTGTTGTACAAGACAAAACACTTCAGCTGTGTCCCAGGTTAGGAACATTCCAAAAACATAAAGGCAGTCAGGACTCAAGGGGTCTTGGATAGAATCTATCGGGCAAAAGACGACACCTTGGGTTTATTGAATCTCTGACCACAAAAAGAGGAAAAAGGCCTAAACAGGTGACACAAACCAAAATGGAAGCTTCATCACAATGCCATTACACGCATTCTGAGACAAAGAAATGGGCAAAGCATTCTGTAGTGGCCTTTGGCTTCAGGTGGGATCCCTGAGGAGAGGGACACACACAGTGCAGGACAACAGCAGCAGCAAGGTGGGACCCACCCCTAGGATATTTCAAACCCCATTTTTTCAACATTCTACCAAAGATTTGAGAGTTAAAAATCTTCAGCTTTTCTTGCTCAGACACTTCTGCCAAGCTAAAACAGCAAATGTCTTTTATGGGTTACATACTCACTCTAACTTGAGCAGTCCCAGTGCCTTTCTCAGCAGCAACCTGTGACAAAGGCTTCCCTTCCTGCTGTTCCATAAATCAGGATGGCAGTGGCTGCACGGTCCAGCCATGTGGCGAGAGACTCAGCTTACTGATAGTTAGAATAGCAGATGCTGTGTTACATAAAATGCCATAGGAGGCACAACTTCTCCTTAAGTACAACAACATAAATATATGTTAGCTCGGGATTACAATGAGACCCGCACTTAAGGACTTCTGACTCATTCTCTGAAACATGATGCTGCTGCTCATTAGCCGAGATGAACTGTTAAACTAAGGATCCATGCATTAAAGCCAGTAATACAAGAGCAGGCTTCCAGCAGTGGAGCTGCTAACATTGTGTTTTGCCTGAAAAGGAAACAAGATTAACTTGTGTCCCGTTTCCTGTAAAACTACATTTATCAGCTACAAGTTACTGATATATTGCTGAGACATTAGCAGTATACCATATTGTGTTCTTAATTTAGAACATCTCATACAAGCATGATTTTTACTAAGTAAGCTTCATTATTTCCTCTTAAATTTGAGTACCACTTGAAAAAGACCAAAGTGTTATTTTCTTTTTATTTCCAAGCGAAGTGTTTGCATGGGACTTTTTTTGGATAAGAATAGAGAAGAAGCCTATTTCTAGTTGTGAGGATTACTAATGGACATAAAGCAGAGTTTGATGAAATAACTACCTAAAAACTGGCTACACTCTTCATCCTTTATCTTGTCAAGTTGTCATGTTGAATTGCAGAGGAAAAAAAATCCACGAAACAGAAAAGCGGCAGCAACCTGACGGTAATTTATACAGCAGATTTCCTGAAGCTGTATGAAAGACACATCCTGTTTGATACACCTCAGGTTTTTCCCCTCATACCTTGAGGGCTTTCCCTCAACATCACTGGACCTACTTCTTAGTGAAAGTTTAGAAAAACATAACTAAGGCATGGTATGATATTTCTCACTCCATTACCTTCACCACGTTTGTTCATTTTTCTGAACATTCCTAAAGATTTAAAGTTCACACTGCCAGTGTTAATGGGGAAAAAATATAACTCTTTTCTCCAAAAATACAAAGTTTTCTACAGAACAAGTTCTTGTTAATGTACAAGAAGCATGAATTTTCAAAAAAACCACTGTTTAAAAATTTGTTTCCTTATAATTACTATACTATCAGCAGCAATTCTGCTTTACAAAGTAGTTTCCTTTACATCTTCTTCCCCATTCCAGCTGACATTCAATACTTCAGCTGGGAAGAACTATTGACAGATGAAGATATGTTCTTTCATTTGGTTGCAGTAACAACCAACTGGAACAAAGCTTACCACACATGCACACACACGCTTAAAGCCATAACACACAGCTCCCACAGTGCTACTATAGTAATAATTGCTGATGTTCACATGTAGCATGCTATTTCTGTTTACATTGTTGATATTAATGCGGCTCGAACACATAGTTGAAAAGAAAAGTCTCTTTTATTTTAAAGAGGAAACAACAAACCAGAAGATGTAAAAATTATATGTGAATGGCATGTGTGTTCACAAGTTACCATCATTTCAGCAATGCTCATGAAAGATATTCAAAGTTCTTTAAACCTGAATCATTTTCTACTGCCTCACTAAATTATGTCAGAAGGAAGTCTAACATCACTTTCTACTGAAAACAGCTCAACCCCTCAACATGTGTACTTATGCTTTACAACTGGAAGGAAAAAACTTAGGCATTTAGGTAGTTCAGCTCGCAGTAATTTCTTTGGGATATTTTTGCTTAAAATTAATTAAAAGAAATCCTGTAGAAAATTATAGCCTCACACTTTTAGTCCCCCTATTTGTACTGAAATTTTAAGCCCTAACAGCTTGAAACTTCCCTAGAAGAGAAATGGAGAAAAAGCTCTGAAAATGTACTGCATTTTTCTAAAACTACATATATGCATATACATCTCTTTGCTTAAAAGGTTCAAATGAACAAATAAGGAATTGCTTATACTTTCTATAAGGAAACCTCTAAGTAAGTAACTGTGGCAAATAGAATTTAAAACCTACCCAAGTTTATGTAAGCAGTCTGTGAAAGATCAAACTAGGACAATCCCTTTAAAGCTCATAATCAACCACAGTTACTTACCCCGTTATAAACCCCTTACTTTTGCTTGAGGTAAGGTACAAATTTCTTAGTCGCCTCAACTTTTCTCTTAATGTCCCCTCATAACAAGCACTATGTAAGAATGTAAAGGTATTTAGAATCTTTTTCAGAAGTGGAAGTATTAAGTAGCAACATACTATGTTTCTAAATACTTGCTCCAGTTACGAGCAAGCTTATTGAGTAACTATGCATTGCATTTGAAAAGGGAAAATCCTAAAGGCACACATTAGGATGAAGTACTATAACTAGCCTCAAAAAGCATGAGTACTTTTAACTCACAAATCATTTCTATAGCTATTCATACACAACTTGTATTACATTAAATACTCCTGGAAGCAGAACCCACATACAGCATCTCTGCTACGATACCACTTAGTTTTTGTATACACTGACTAACAGAAATTGTATCTCACTACATAAAACCCTTACAAATGTGCAGATGTGCTTGGAAGATCATGTATGTCTGGATGAGAGAATGAAAACCAAGAAGCCTAGCACAGGAAAGAGGAGAGGGAAGGAAGATAAGATATGTATGTATTGGAAATATAAAGAAGATGAGATTCCCCTAGGCCATCCTGAGAGACAGCATACACACAGGCAGTATCTCCAGGTACCGGTAGTGTCCAGGAAGCTTAATGCACCCACATACATTCCCCACATATATTTCAGTTACTGCTTTTTCATCCACATCTGCAAGAGCATGTTAAGCATTCACCCACATATCCAGCAAAATTTAAAAGTATAGCTTATGTGTCTTTCACTTGCAAACAAATGCAGCTGTCTGCAGAGAGTTAGGAGACTGCAATAGTCCCTACAAGGCTATAGGTAGGGAACACAGTGGTTACATTTCTTAGTAGCAAGGCAAGAGAACAATATAGTCTATTTTTGAAGGATTGTTGGACAAATAAATCTTCCCCTAAACAAGGAGAACAGGCTACCTCATTTGTCAGGGTTCAAATGACTGTCTACAGTTACCAGGCGAGTGTTTTTCTGTATATCTTGTCAGTTCAGAACACTAGAATTACATGACTAAAAGACAATACAAGTCGCAAGTACTCTAGAGGAAAACCCAGTTACTTTGATTACTTGCACTTCATATAGTGCAAATGTAAATAACAATCCTAGACTTTACAATAAAAAGCCCATAGATGTTAGATTTGTACTAGAAAAGTTCCTATAGAAAGCTTGAAGTTATGGCATTTAAAAAAGCATTGTAACTTCTGTTTTCTGTAAAGGCCAGTAACCTGAAATCTATTCCTCTAAAATAACTTATTGATTTATGTCCCCTTACATACTTAGCACATACATTCACCTCCTGATTTTTTCCCTGAACTAGCTTCCAGTCCCAAAAAATAGTAGTCAACCCATTTAGAGACAGAGAGATCCAAAAAAAGCCCAGTCAACCAACCAACCATTGTCTTTCCATAAACAAACAAAAAAAACCCCACCTTTTATTTCTGTGTGCATATACACATATAAAAGAACCCTTCAGTGCAGAAAACCTTACACAGAGTGAACTGCCTCTACAGAAACAATGGAAAGCAATGCATCCGTGTTTCAAACAAGCAAAAAGCATCAGGAGATCCACCCCACAACTTCAGATACTATTTATAAACTATTTACTGCCAGCAATCTTACCCACTGAACAGCCACCTTTTCTTCAGTTCAAGACATACTTGGTTACTTTAATTTCCACAGTATTTCCAGTAAGGCTTTTTTGGGTACAGAAAAGGGTTTGGGGGAAACATTTTGCATCACTTTGCTTAGGGAAGAGATAGACAACCCAAGCAAACAGAAGCCTTTCCTAAGCAGGCAGGCAGACAGCCCAAAGGCAAAGAAACCAAACTAACCAACCAACCAGCTTGATTCTTGCTTTAAAAAGAAGTGGCAGAACAGGCACAGAAGATTTCAGCTAATGAGATAATTTTCAGCTTGCTTTTACTTTGTTAGGCTGCCCCTGACATGGTGGGTTCCTTTTAATTATCTTTACCTGTTTGTTTAATAGTATAACCATAAAAATCAGCCCACACTTAATGACCTTCTCATGTAATGTCTTTCTTACGTTGGTATTCTAGCTCTTCAGAAGCTCCTCTTTACAGCAGAGGTTAATTTTCAGTCACACTTCTCTATTATTGATCCTGAGGGCATGTGACACATTTGTGTCTGCAGATTTTGTTTAGTGTGTTACCTCCTTTTCATTTGCCATTATTCCTATTATTCTTGTGAGCCTTTATACATAGAACTGTTGAGTTACACATGCTATTAATGATACTTTGTGTTGCGAGTTTTCTGGGTTAAATTCCCCTCTGTTGGTAAGGTTAGATAAATAACAAAATCCTGTCTCCCTATATAAGTTACTGAGTTGTAGTCAAATCTGACTTCATTTTTCTTGACTAAGTATAGCATCTTCTTAGTAGTTATTTTGCAACCTCATAAATGTTCTGTTTCTCATGATAATAGGTCTTGCTGATGTAGCAATAGTTTCTTGGGGGAAATACAGAAAATGTAAATAAATACAGTAGGTTTCTAAATCTTTCTTAAAGTCCTCGAAAACCCAGGGAGTATTTTCAGCTTTGAAAAAAAAACACTGACCCGGCACTTAAATAGAAGTGGTGAAAAAAGAGGTTGAAAAAGAAGGTTAAAAAACCAAAAACAGGTTGAAAAAAGGTTAAAAAACCAAAAGCACCTAAGAAAAACAATGGAAGTTTCTAAAGGTGTGTAGGCCAGTGGGCTTTCCCAGCAAAAGCAACAGTTGTGATTTTGTTAAGATGAATGTTTATATTATTGTTGATGATTTATAGTAGAGTTCATTGTTTTCAGTACTGTTCTAGCTCATCTCTTGCCAAGTTTTCTTTCAAATTTATCGCATGATCAAAAACTTAATATATAACAAAATAACTGTGAAGGCTTTTAAAGCTTCCTGTAATAGAGAATTAATCTGATGAAATCAGTGGTAGTAGGTTAGAAAGGCAGAATTTCAATAGAGCATTTCTATAAAGTAACTATTTTCTTATGAAATGTACTGATTAAGAAAAAAAAAGAAAGGTTCTTAACTAACAAGTTTCAGAGGCAAGTAAAAAGAAGTCTTTTGCCACATAAAAATCATACTGGTAATTAAAAAAGTACCTGCATTCCTACAGTAAATTATATTTAAAAACAGGCACTTAATTTACAATCAAGTGAATTTTTATTTTAATTTACATTTTTCTTACAGATGCACATAATGCAGACAGGAAGAAAAGACAATTGAAGACGTTATTTTCTATTCAGGTTATGATGATGTTTTTGGGCAACATATAGATCATTATTTGAGAATTTTGGTAATTTTCTGGCTTAATCAGAACATTTAAAACTTCGCTAGTGACTTGTACAACAGTGTTTTGCCCTATAAACAACAAAAAATGTGTCACTATAGAACCCTAAGATCTCACAGCAGAAATTGAGAGCAACAGGGGGTTTTGCTGGTTTTAAACTGAGCTACTCTTCATTTTATCTGCAGACTATTTAAGACAGAGAAGGTAGCCCTTCTGCATTTCTAGAAAATACCAAGTTTAACTCTGGCCATCCATCTGCAAGGTGATTAACCATCTTAGTAACATGTCAGCAAAACACTGATGATAGTCAGACAACCAGACTGTGAAGTTATCAGGACTGTTATGAAGACTATAAGAACAATGGAGGAGAAAAACACATTTGGAACAGGTGCTTTAAGTTGCCCTTAAAAGAAGAAAGAAGCACTTTTTGGCAGAAAAGTGAGTTGTATTTCAACCATTTATGGAACAGCCTTCTGACCAACAGTGATCAGCACTATAAATCCACAAGCACAGACTGGAGCCCTGAGCACTCGGTGATTTATGTGAACACTGAACCACTTTCGGTTACTACCTTTTGCTGAGTATAAGGCACACCCACACTACACTGCAGAGCTCCACTATGCTTTTCAAGAATATCAAAGTTCTTTTTTAAAATAGTGTTATTAAAAAACCCCAAATCTAGCCCTAGTAGAAGTAAAGATGCGTGGAATCTTCCTTCCTCTATCTGGGACAAACTTTTCTGTTACACAACACAACACACAGCAGCTACTACAGGACCCAAGGGCATTATGCAAAAGCATGTACAATAGAGTCAAGATTAGGAATTAAAAGGAATAGCTGCCTAAAGTTTTTTCTCAAGAAGCAATTTATTTCTTCAAAAACTGAAGAGGTCTGAAAAGATGTAAGAGATTAAAAGTCATTGGCCAGTTAATTGAAAAACTTAAAAATACTAGGAGGAGACAAGACAGTCAAATTAAGAAAATATTCCTTTCCTTCTTTCCCACTGGCCATTGGTCACTACTCCTGGGTACAGAGAAGAGGATATATGGGGGAGTAACACTGTATTGTACATAGAAGAATCTAGGTTGGAAGAGAACGTTAACAGTCCTCTAATCCAACCCCTTCTTCAGTAAGCAGGGACATCTTCAACTAGGTCAGGTTTCCTCACATCACATGAAATGGCTTAACAAATCCAAAGTATATTCCTTCAGTATAATGAAAAAATGAAGAAAATGTTTAATTTGCCAACTTATAAAATCAATATGAAATTTTTGTGTTATATTGCAAAATAATAGTGCCACAATGACTACCTAGAATGCTTCATGACCACAAAAAGTACTATCACTTCATATATCTGCACATACTGTCCTTCAGACTCAAGTGAACTACGGAACAAAGCAAATCATTTTTTTCCTTCTCCCTAACAAACTATTGTATTTGTAAATGTTCTAGTAATTCACAAGAATAGTCAGAGTAAGACATTCTTAACTAATGTTAAAAAGGGCTAAACTACTTATCTGTTCATAAGGCATGAGACTTTACTACTCTCGCAGGATTATATCACTGCACATGACACTCGATCCAAAAGAAATTTAGGTGTAGAAGGAGAATAAAATTCACCACTAAGTGGTAAGGTCTTGTATCTTATAACTTACATTTTATCAAATGCTTTAAATCAAAATGACAGTGTTCCAAACAGATAAATTACTAACGTAAGAAATAATACAATTTAATCTCTAAATGAATATCATAGAATAAAGAATCATTAGGGATCAGAAGGGACCTTGAAAGATCATCTAGTCTAATCCCCCTGCCACAGCAGGACCACCTAGACCAAGTTGCACAGGAACACATCCAGGCAGGTCTTGAATATCACCAGAGAAGGAGACACCACAACTCCCCTGCACAGCCTGATCCAATGCTGCATTACCCTCACTGTGAACAAGTTCCTTCTGATATTTATATGGAACCTCCTGTGCTCTAGCTTGCACGCATTGCCCCTTGTCCAATCACCAGATTACCTTGAGAAGAGCCTGACTCCATCCTCCTGACACCCAACCGTCACATAGACATTAATGAGGTCATACCTCAGCCTTCTCTTCTCCAAGCTCAAGAGACCCAGCTCCCTCAGCCTCTCCTCATAAGGGAGGTGCTCTACTTCCTTCATCGTCTTCCTTGCTCTACGCTTGACACCCTCCAACAGCTCTGTGTCCTTCTTGAACTGAGGGGTCCAGAACTGGACACAATACTCCAGATGTGGTCTCACTAGTGCAGAGTATAAGGGGAGAATAACTTCTCTCAATCTGCTAACCACTCCCCTTCTGATCCCCCCCAGGATGCTGTTGGCCCTCTTGGCCACAAGAGCACATTGTTGGCTCATAGTCATCCTGCTGTCCACTAGGACCCCCAGGTCCCTTTCTCCTACACTGCTCTCCAGCAGGTCAGTCCCCAACCTATACTGGTACCCAGGGCTGTTCTTGCTCAGATGCAAGACCCTACACTTACCCTTGTTGTACCTCATTCAGTTTCTCTCTGCCCAGTTTTCTAGCCTGTCCAGGTCTCACTAAGCATAGGAGGTTCTTCACATGAGGGTAACGGAGCATTGGAACAGGCTGCCCAGGGAGTTTTTGTAGTCCCCTTCTCTGGAGATGTTCAAGACCCACCTGGATGTGTTCCAGTGTGACTTGGTCTAGGTGGTCCCGCTGTGGCAGGGGGATTGGACTACATGATCTTTTGAGGTCCCTTCCGATCCCTTATGATTCTATGAATGCTAGCACAGTCTGCTGTGTCAGACAGCTTTGTGCCATCAGCAAACTTGCTGACAGTTCACCCTAATCCCTCATCCAAGTCATTAATGATTTAAGAGGACTGGTCCCAGTACTGATCCTTGGGGGACCCCACTAGACACAGACCTCCAACTAGACTCTGTCCCATTGACCACTACTCTCTGGTTTCTATCTTGCAACCAATTCACAATCCACCTCACTACAAACTCTTGCTATATGATAACTGGTTTTGAGTTAAAAAACCAAAGTGATTATTTTCATTCCTACAGCAGTTGTGTCAATGTCAAATAATCTTAAAATCTCTCATTTGTCATCCTGCTTTGCTGTGGGACGTTGACAGAAACAGAACAGTTTTGGCTTTCCTGACAACACAAAATATCAGGAGCGCCTTGCATAACTAGATGTGTTAGTTTACAAGGGATGACCAGACACATGCATTAACTTGCAGGTTCTGCTTTGCTTTCCAGTGTATCCTGCACCAGACTAAGAGATAATTACATTACAGCATTGTTTCCACCTACCATGACTCTACTTGATGTCTGGCTACTGGAAGATAAACGCAGGAGGAAAAAGAATTATTCCAACAGTCACTAGATAATGCAACTTAATTTTATATTCTATTGGAGTAAAATGGGAAAATTATGCGATGATATAACAGTATCATGTAGAGGAAAAAGAAAAATATTTTTGAAGTTCAAACAAAGAACTACAATAGTGATACACTACAAAAGCTGTTCTTTAGGAGTCTGCTTATACTCTTCATCCCTATGGCAGAGTACAACATCCAATGTCAGCATTACCTTTAGTATATAAGCATATAGTTCATACCAGTATAAATCTTTACCATCTACAGTTCCATACTTTGGTAACTGGTAATTCTTCTGAATGTATCTACTTAGAAAATAGATTGTTTCATACACACAGAGAAAATATTTTACACTGGTGTACACTGGTGCAAGTAGTAAGTACTACCTGCAAATTAAGTTAAAAAGACCCCAAACATAAATTAGTTCACTGTTCAGGACTAACAAAACTTTATGTGATGATAGCATCAAGTTCTCTCTTAATGACAGTCACTGTTACATTGATCTATTTAACTTGCAGGAGTACTGCTGCAGCTGAAAACCATCACTGACACTTAGCAGGCTGACTTTCTCAATACAGTTAATATTAAACATTTATTAGAGAACAATGAATTAATGGATTAATCAGCAGCTCTTGAAAAAGAAGCTGCCATTAAGCTTTTCATTGGTCTTTGGTATTACCCATGATGTTTGTTTTCCAATTGTGGCTCTGCTATTTCAGTTGCTCAGAGCATTAAAATCAGCCAAAAGTCAACAAACATTTGATGTCATTGGAATTCCCAGCATTCAAGCTAATGTCATTTAAGCTGGTTTCAGATATAAATTGTTTTTCAAACTCTGTCCAGAAACTGCTACTGGCTTCTAAGTTTCAATGTTATTCTGAATGTTTGAGATGGCAGCACATTGGACTCCTGTGAGCTGCACCATGTGTCAATGGTGACTGAGTTACACCATCTTTTGTTAATGGTTTCAGGATAGATCCACAGCAGGGTTTAGCAATTGCATCATCACAAAATGCGCAACCACAATGCTGATGACTTACAGGAAGTGGAATATCCAGCCTTTGGCACTTCTTCTGTCTCTACAATAAATTGGAGAGTTCACTTTTCCTTCTCTATAGAACCCTCAGCATAAAACAGGCAGTAAGCTGTATTTTTGTAAGTAAGAGTTCCTAAGTGGAGCTTCACCACTTAAGGCAGCTCTAAAATGTCTTAACTCTAATAACCCATACCCTTTCCTGAAAAAAATGAAGCAAATGTCAATTCTTAACTTTAGGATGCAACTGGAAAAGTATGTTGTAACAGCTCTTCACACAATTATGATTGCAATGCTTGCCCAGCAAATGACTGATTCATTATTCTCCACTGAGAGCCCCAAACATTAGTCTAGAGATCTAGGTCCTTCCCTAAGGACCAATAAATCTTTAATTATTTTATACCAAGTGACCTAGTTTCAATAGCAAGCTAGCATCTTATAGTATTTTGTATGAGGATTACTTATGATTTGAACAAAGGCTTTTGCAGCCATAGAAAAAGACTCTAGCTCTTCCTTTGATAGTGTTTCTGAGAGAAAAATGTAAGCCAGGACATGCATTTCTTAAGGCAGTCAATTTACCCACACATCTTGGCATGGCACACCCACTGATTTGGGGACAGAGATTCGGTCAAATGCAGATGAAGAGTGACTGATTTAGCAATGAAAAGTCCGTATTAACTTTGAAAAATGTGAAAACTGAGTGACAGACACCCACACTTGGACACTTGCAGAGCAGAATTTACTACGCCCACATTGTAAGAACTGTACCTTTAGATTTGGGCAATCCAAAGTGTTGGCCTCCAGAAATTTTATGAAATTAAGGCCCAATCGGTATTTAAAACCCACTTCCACCTTTTTAACTTCTACCTATTAAACATCTAATGAGATGTTTTCTTGTCTTACAGTCCACTTTATTTTTTTAAATTCAAAACATATAGTCATACCATCACAGAATGGCTCAGGGTGGAAAGGATCTCAGAGATCATCATTTCCAACCCCTGTGTCATAGGAAGGGACACCTCTCACTAGACCAGGTTGCCAAGGGCCCCATCCAACCTTCAACACTTCCAGGGAGGGGGCATCCACAACCTTCCTGGTCAAACAGTCATGATAATCTTTTACAGATATTTATAAATACTCTAGTGAGTTTGCTGACAATACAAACTCACATCAACCTGCAAGACAAATACAAGAAATACTTTACAACTATTGGCAAACGGACCCAAGGAATGATAATGATGTTATTTTGATTTTACATAGAATTTCTACCTAAAACATAGTGGTATTTTACACACACATATACACACAACATATATACACACCATTTTTGCTTGAAATAAGAAATTCAGATGATTTAACTTACACTCCAAAACACTGCTAAAATCTGCATCCTCCTCCCTTTATATTTGCATTAAATGGCTGCATTTTGAAAATAATGAACTTTCAAATCATCTAAAGGAGTACAGACTGATCCAAGGATTTCCACTGTTATCAGACTTTGAACTCTTTATTAGAAATGCTGCAGTGATTTCTGGAAATAGGAGAGATTAAAAAGCAACAATATAATGTGTTTGGGCACTGGACGATATTCTGCAGATGGTGTTGTATATTCCAAGAACTGCAAGAACTTTATAGAATAATACAAAGGAAAACTAAAGGGATATTTGAAAACACTGTGATATGGCTTGATATGATGCATTAACAGTGCATCACAGTGCTAGTGTTTCATTAGATAGGCCACAGACAGACCAGTTGTGTCTCAGAAATACAGCTTAAAAAAATTAAGCTTGGTTCATTTAATATCCTTCCCAAAAGATAAACTAAAGGAGATCCTAATCAGAACACTACTATGAGATGGTTCCCTTCCCTGGAACAGTGCGTAAATGGGAAGATATCACTTGAGAATGCGGGGCAGGGAACAGAAGCCAGCAGTTAAAACTCTGAGATAACGAATGCAATACTGAGTTTATGAGCAAAGTTTTAGTACTCTATAGGAAAAATAAATGGGCTACAAATAATAATAAAGCTGCCTTGTAATAGTTCAATGTAGTCAGATACTAAGTAAAATTTCTTGTGAAATGGGTGTTTTGTAGACCTCTCTCTTCCCTGCAATTACCCAGAAAAACTCTGTGAAGCAAGTACATATTACAAAAATAAGACAGCAGTTGTTCCTAAAACACGAATATTTACCTTTCTATTCTTACTGGGAAACGTCTGTATTTTGAGTCAAATAAATGTTCATCTATACAATATATTATTACATTTATCTTCTGAAAAATAACACCATTCAAAGATAAAGAGCTATTAACAGTGTCTTCCCATTTTCACTTCTGCATCCTTAAGCAGTTTCCAGAGTTTTATTCATAAGAAGGCACCATTTATAGCAAGAAAACAGAAAGTGCTAGATGTCATAAGCAAACTCCATCAGGTAGAAAAAGCACCTTGGCATTCACAGTTAAGCTAATATTTCATACTAAAAGGATAGCTTAGTAAAAAAAAGCAGACCAAAATTACACAGCCGTGCTTAGACTCTAGATGTTATCATGAGGTTGTCTGCTAAGTCAAGAGGCAAAATTAAATAGCTATAACTCCTTATTTTAAATCCCAAACTTCAAGCTGTTTGAAAGTTAACAGCACCATGCTGTCATTCCAGTCATCTCTTCTGGTTAATTCAGCAGAAATGCAATCATCTGCTTAGGCCAGCCCAGATCACATTTGTTTTGCCTAGTGGCTGTCTTATACACAGAGACTGTGTTGCCATGCTCATTAAAGTGGATCCAATTCACTGTCACCCGTATGTGTACACAAAGAAAACTCTTACGTGCCTTCTTTATGAAAAAAGCCCAAAAATCAGTCTTTCCTTTGTGCTCCTCCTGTCTGTAGGTGTCCCCCTTGCCCCAGATTTATTTATTGTTTCAAATGTTTTATCATCATTATACTATGGCCAGGCCTCTCCCTTTCCACTTTATAATTGCATTTTTATTTGTCTCACTTATTCCTGCTACATGACTCCAATTTGGGTGACAAGTATACACTTAGGCTGTAGAATCATGTGCTAAGAATAACCATACCCATTTCAGACGAGTTCGGCCCTGCCAGTAAAGACACCTGAGAATGGAGCACACATTTACAGCAGCATTTCTTCCAGCTTTTTGCTTGGAGGACTTTGTGAGCAGACATGAAAATTCAAAGAGTAAAAGTAACACCAAAATGAAAGGATTCTTTTGTCAAGGTATCATTGAAAAGGAAGCATAGCAGAGGGAAAAAAGAATTCAGAATGATGATGATGGAGAAACACACGGCATTGGTGCAAACCTGTTAGCAGCTCGGCAAGAATGTGATGGAAGTTACAGAATGCTACAAAGGTAGCGTACACAAAGCTCACTACACATTTCAGTCACTGCTCTTTTTGTCACTGATAATTTTAGATAAATCAGAAGTCTATATACCCACTACAACATTGCTGTTCTTGTCTTCCTCTCTGGCTTGATGAAGTCACAATGATCTGGGAATTTTAACAAGAAGGGTACCCTGCTTGGTTTCAGATGAGAGGGAAATAAACTGATATTCAGGTCATGATGCAGTCACACCCACTGACCCAGTGTATTTACAAATCTTACATAACCTGACTTCAGAAAATAAAATGGAGAAACAGTTTGAGATCTTTTGAGCAGCCTTCTTAGCAAAAAAGATGCACGCTGGTGCTATATAAATGCAGATAATCTTGAGAGTAGGGTAAAAAGCCAAATAGATTAATAAAACTTATTTCACACTAATGAAGTGCTGTCCATAACTGCTCCAATTCAGAGGCATTAAAATCGTGGAATTACTACCAAAAGCTACATGCCCATATCAACAATCTGCATGAAGTATTTGAGAAGGGCTGTACCATTGCAAAGAACATTTCACTAGAGATGTAAAGCACAATGCAAGACAACAGTGACCTGGATTTTATCTGAATTTTAAAAACCCAAACAAACCTGGAATCAATCACGTATTGTTCACTACAATTAAGTGCGAGCAAGCCAAGAGTTCTAAGAACATACAATTTACTGCACATGAACGATAAATCTAATGCATTTAATAACCACCTAGGGCATGCAAGAGCAATTCAGTGCAGTACACCTGCGCAGTTTTCTTCCTTAGAAATTCCAGACAGAAACACAGCTGCGCTGTCACTGCTGCCTTACAATCCATCCTTTTAGAGCTCTTCTCCATATTTGTCACTGAAATATTGAGTCAGTGAATCCGCATCCTTATTCCTAACCCATGCATTTCTGGTAAATCTTGTACTATAGATAATTTAAAATATTAATTATATAAAGTGACTTCTAATAGGAGTTGTTTTTTATAGCAACACCTTCAAAATATCTTGTTATCAAGAGAGATGTTAAATTTCTTACAGACTATAGAAGGCAATCTGAGTTTGTTCATGTACTCTAAAATAACTTTCTGGAGAGCCAAAGAAGAACCTAATGAGGTTCAACAATATCAAATGTAGGGTCCTACAACTGGGGAGGAACAACCTCATGAACTAGAACAGCTAGGGGTAGACCTGCTAGAGAGTAGTTGCTGAGGCTAAGGATCTTGGAGTCACAGTATCACAGTAATGATGAGGCTGGAAAAGACCTTAAAGATCATCCAGTCCAACNNCACACTTAAATGCTTGCAAAAATGATTAACCAATCAGTACAATGCGTGTATGCCTTAAACTATATAAATATGTGGTGATCCTGTAATAAACTAGACAACTTGCTTGCATCAAGCTGTGTCTCCGTCTCTCAATCGCGGCAACTCAGCACTACAGCCAGACTAACCCTGAACACCTCCAGAGACGGTGACTCGACCACCTCCGTGGGCAGCCCATTCCAAAATTGGATCACTCTTTCAGTGAAAAACCCTTTGCTAATGTCAAGTCTAAACCTCCCCCGATGGAGCTTAGGACTGTGACCCCTTGTCCTGTCTCCTAGTGGAGACCTTATCTTTGCCTTTAAATATCTGAAGGATGGGTGTAGGAAGGATAGAGGCAGGCTGATTTCAGTAGAGCCCCCTGTCAGGACAAGAAGCAATGGGCAGAAGCTGGAACACAGAAAGTTTCAGTTAGATCTGTGGAAAACCTTCTCTACTGGGCATGTGACAAAGCACTGGAACAGGCTCCCCCGCTGTGGAATATCCTTCTCTGGGAATATTCAAATCCTGCCTGTTTGCAGCCTTGTAAAATTTGTTCTAGCCAATCCTACTTTATTTGGGAGAAGTGAGGAGGGCAGTTTTGGACTAGATCACCTCTGGAGGTCCCTTACAACTCTGACAATTCTGTGATTCTGTGTTAATAATATAGTTATTTGGGTACTTAATTCCAGACCATCTATCAAATTACTAAACGTACACCAAAATACCATATGCATACTGTATGAGTTGAAAACAAATGAATTGCAAAGTAATTCTAAACAAAGTTGTTTATTAATAGCGTTAATGATTACTATTACTTGGAATTCCAGAAACACTCGGAGAACCTAGCTGCAAATGGGACTGCTCATTACATAAACGCGCTATCTTTGTCTAGGGATAAAAAGCACAGCTGTTATAATACTGTAAGTCTGGTCAGATTGAAGAAACAAACCCAAACATTATCTATGTAATCACCTAAGCTGTACAGATAAAAAGCTCAAGGAAAGACAGACTCAAACTAGCAAAGCCACATCTTGTTAAAGCATATGTCACCTGTCTACAACACTTTTAACACATGCTAGAACATACTGGATACATTATCACATTTATTGCCTTGACAACAAAGCTAGAATTAATAGTAGAGAGTAGTCCTTGTTCCAAAGAATTTAAATTCAAGAGGAAGGAAAGGAAGCATTAGGAGTTTTTTCAGATGTGATCTGAGAAGATATTTTTCTGAGAAGAAAATACAAAGCCAAGACTGTTTAAAATTTGCTAACTGACCAGGTGAAAATACAAGTTTTCGTATGCTGTTCTAGCATTGGCAAAATTATTAAAAAAAAAAATAAGGAAAATTATTTTAAATAAAATATTTTGGACAAAAAATGAAAACAAAACCTTTCATGTTTTAAGGTTTGAGTTTATTACTTTAGAGCTGAGGTTGCAAAAAAGAGTATAATGGGAATAGAATGCACCGTAGTAACCAAGACTCCTGTCCAGTACATCACAATGCACCTAGTCTAATTACTAAATTCTCATTGTTTTTCAGCAAAAAAGTACGTTTTCTTATTACTGTTCCAAGACACCTTTGTTTTCTTTCACCGGAAAAATCACAGAATCATACAACAGCTTAGGTGTGAATTCTTTGATTCTGTCATTCTGTGATTCTGTGAAGGCACCTCAGAGATTAGTTCCACCCTCCCCCTGCTGTGGGTAGGGACACCTCCCACTAAACCAGATTGGCCCCTCCAACCTAGTCTTGAATGCTTCTAGGGAGGGGGCATCTACATCCTCCTTGGGCATCCTGCTCCACTGAAAAACCCTGAAGTACCCTGAAAACTTTCCAGTCAAAAGTTTGTCCCATCTGATATGGGGAAAAGAATGAAAACCTGCAGCATTAAGCAATGTTTAGACTATCAAGAATTAGTCTTTAATTAAGACTAATTAAAGGCTTTTAATCATACTACTTACGTTTTGGGAACTGAGCCCTTGCTTTTTACACTTTTAATGCATGACATAGAACAACCTTGTTTCAGTCTTTAGAAGATTTTCATAAAAAAAAGTGAGGTGTTGTCTTGGTTTGGGAAGACANTAATGGAAATACCCCAGTGAGAATTTGGTTTGTTTTAAAGATACCACATGTGACTTTCACAGCTCCTGGCTTTTAAATGAAGACTTAACGTCAACGAATACTTCATTAACAAAGTGAAGAGTGTGAAATTAATTATTTTTATGTCTTTACTAACATGGTAAAGCAAATTCTCTGTTTAGAAATGATACAAGTAGTTAAGTATTTTTAAAGAGGAGTAATATAAAATAAAATAACAATCGGCATCTTTCTAAAGAACATTGCTCCTATAAATCCATGAACCAGTTCATAATTTTAATAGAAATATAGCGGTTCTAAAAAGGAGGCCAAAGGAAATTATTACATTCCTTTATCTTGAATACAATTTCCTTAATCTCTTTGTGATTGTGATATGTTACAAAACCAAATATTTTAATAGGTAGAGGTTTATACCTAGCATTGTCTCTACTACAATCATGTCACAATAAATGTCCATGACATTGCAATGACATTTATTTATGTTCTTGTTTGCTTTTTTAAGCATGGCACAAACAAATCAGACTACTACTGTCAGTCAGTATAGAGTGACTTTATGCTAGACATGTATTAGATTCGACTACAGAACTATATTTAACCTGAGAAAATAGGGTCCCATTTATGTACTCCTGCTTTAGGAGCTTCTAATGAGTTACTGCAGTCTAACCCAGATATGCCTGCCTCCAAGTTCCCTGCTCTTTCGTGTCAGAACAATGATGAGAGTACAACTTTATTGCAAAAATTGCTGCACAGCACTAAGGACACTCTTATTAAACAAGTTGATCATCAATATATTCAGTAACGTAAAAGTAAACATCTGCTTAATTTAATTCATATTTATACCACAGAAGCTTTAAGTTGTATGACACTTATTATATAGCCATAGTCACAGTGTTATTAAGAAGAGGTTCCTGAGGCAGGAAAATAAGTAGCCAAAGGAATTACGTAAGTAAAGAAGTTGCTAAGTTCTTTGACACTAGACCATTCACAGAGAGGATGCCCGCTAGTTAATGAACACACACAGAAATTACTGAAAGATGCTTTAGGTCTGAAATCATATGTTAAGTGAGTTACTATCACAGTCACCTTCTTAAAAAATCCTACTGGCAAGAATGCTTATCCATCTTAAAAATGTCTTCATCAATTAGAGAGCATCCCCCAAGAGTCATACCTCCCCAGTTGAGAATCCTGCATGCAGCCACCTGTCTCATAGACACATACAGCACTTGGGGATCAGAAGGGGCCAGGGTGAGCGTCGGTCACTTGGTAACATCTGCCAACTGATCATAAGTGACATTAATGAAATTCTAAAAGGAGTTTAGTTCACGTCTTCATGCTGAAAGGCAGCTGTAGTGACAAAAGATGTACATAAAAGGCAGCACATTAAGGTTATAGATGATAAAATGGAGCAGGGAAACAGATGATGTTTTTCAGAACACACTTTTTGACACAGCATCTAGTGCAACCACCTTGGCAAATAAAACCATAATACAGTCAGAAATAAAGCAAGAAAAATTTCTTTACCAGAAGAGCAGTCAGGTATTGGAATGGTCTGCCCATGGAAGTAAGTGGTGATGTCACCATTCCTGGAGGTGTTCAAAAAAACATGTAGTTGTGGCACTTGGAAGCATGGTTTAGAGAATATGGTGGTGTTGGTTTAATGGCTGGACATGATGATCTTGGAGTTCTTTTCCAATCTTAATGATTCTATCATTCTATGATGATTATTTTTGATTAGATCAGACTTCATTACTTTGAGTTTCTAAACTTATCTATATTTAAGGAGATGTTAGTGTGAAGATCATCTCAGTAAATTATCATAATGCAAAAAGGATATATGCATAAAATGTTTGGACTTCAATGCCACACTGCTTTCTTTACGCTGAATCTATGTGTACTGTATATAGATGAAAAGCATGAAAAATGCAGTTGAAAAAGATGTAGTTTCAGCTCATCCCATTTTCTACAGGGCACCAGGATGCTTTTATGTATTGCTCTATCAGGTCCACAGAATTCAAGATACAGAGAACAATGAACATACCAGGAATGGAGAATGGCACTCCCAAAGCTAAACAAGGCCACTAGAGCATAAGCTCATAAGTGTTGTATGTTGGCCTCAAATGATAATTATTTCTTGGCAAAGCTAAGGCTTGTAGTTCAGTGGAAAGTTCTTCCACTAATTTAGCTCTTCACAGAAGAAACAATAAGGCATCATGGAAAACAATTCACATTTACTTAAATATTTTATCAAAAGCCCACAATATCAGGAAAGAAAAGATCATAGCCTCTTTTTAGCAAATGATGAAAAGAATACAAAGATTATGGGAAGAAGGGAAGAGAACAGCAGAGATTGGCAATCTGAACCCTTAGCTAGTTTAACTACAACATACAAATATATTTTTTTTCTGTGATGGCAAACAGACAGAAAGTGAATGCCATTATCTCTTCTCCTGAATGGTGCATGCATCAATTGAGGCACTGTTTCTGTACCATGAGAATACAATGGAAGCACTTCATGTAAAGCAACCTGCCTAGGATCCAAGTTTTCTTCAAATACTTTTGTTTTCAAGTTTTCCTTGCCTTGAGCTATCTGAAATATGGAAAGCTCCCCTTTGCAAAAGTAGGAAAGCATCATGAGAAGGAAGCAGATGTTAATCCTCCTCTGTTTCCTTCCATATTCAGCAATTATGCTGCTACTTTCATTCAGCACATGAATGCAATACTGTACATTGTCTCAAATCAGTCAGAAATTTTGTTATTGGCTTGTTTGTTCACACGATACACATTAATTTTAAGACAGTTCCGCCTAGAAGAGAGACATGAATCCTAGGCTGAAATGTAAAACAAGGGCCAGTGGCTGAGCCATCTCACAATTACACATGTATTGTATATTGCACAATCAGGTAGAAGGCTAAGAAGGAAAGCCTAAAGATAATTATTTATAAATGTTACTTTAGTGAACTTAAAGACTGATCTTTGGCATTCTAGTTAATCTCAAGAAAGCTAGGCTATACATCCAAGAAGCAGACAATACAATCAGTGGAAAACCCGGCATTAAACAATGACTCAGCATGTGGACTGAGCATCGCACTCTGTATTAAAAATGTATAACATATTTAAAATTTAGAAGGGTGGTTAATACTCAAAGAGAAATAGAAATAAAAAGTACTAAGCTAACTAAAAGCAAAGTCAGAAATTAGAAAATAACCTAGCATATAATAATTACTGTCATTAAGAAGAAAGAAAGAATGGTCACATTCTTAGTGTAAGGGCAATTTAGAAAAGTTTCTTTAAACAAAAACATTGCAAATGCTCTCCATTTAACACATCCAATTTAAGTAGAAAGCAGATGTTAAATTCAGATATACAAACTCCATGTTGTCAAATTTACTATAAAAATGTGTTTCTTTGGCATTATACAGGTAGGTTTGAACCTGATTTATTATTAAAACTGCATAATATGAAGACATGAGTACTAACAAAAGTATATTACACAAGTGCATATACAGATGATCTGTCAGACCCAAATGCATATTTCATCCTACAGAGACAGGTAACAACAATGGAAGAAAAGAAGCAATTATGCGAAAAGGAAATGTAGAATGAAATAGATATCACAAAAGAAGTGAAATTCAACTTACACAAAAGGCTTAGGTGTTTCATGAATAAACAAGAAAGAAAAATAACTAAGAAATCATGCTCTGAAGGGACAAGAGGAGGAGTACTAAGTATAAAATAATGTGTAGATTATTGTACAGAGACACCTGTACATCAGAATATAAATTCTAATTAACAGGAGTAGAATGGGCTTTAGCCATCTTACAAAATGCGAAGATGAGCCTCAACTTACACACATTATGAAGACGGTATTTTCCTGCTAGCTAAGTATGTCATGTAGAAGGATGACAAAAGAATTTATTCCTTTCCTTCCATGTGGCTAGGCAGAAGGATGACTAAATGACTGCCAGTTTTGAGAACTCTGCTTTTTCAATTATCAGGAACAGGATGATTGTTTTGTCCCCTTGACATACTTCCACAGTGAGCTTTCCAAACACTGATTCAGTACATCAAATTCCCCTAACATCAAAAGACTAAATCAGTTTCCGTACAGTTCCCGATCTGTATACTCAGGAATGGAAGCACAGTCAAATCCTGATCCAGCTTGCAGACTGTGTCTTTGTTAGATGTAGACACCACTTCTGAAATGTATTGCACGGCTTCACTACAGATCTATATACATGCAGATATACAAGTTTGGCTACATCTTGCAGGTTAAGGTCCCCAAGTTTCAGTGTTATCATAATTGTTCTCATTTTTTTTTTTACACTGCAATTAAAAAACAGGTTGCTTACATGATTTTGAACACAAACACCATAGCATTTACTCCAACATTACAAAGTCAGAGAAAGAAGTGCAAAATTCAATTGAACTGCTTAAGTAATGATGCTTTTATATTTAATTGATAAGCTTGAAAATGAGAATTGCTTAAAACAATATTTTAATCTGACAATCCCATTGAGACCAGTATTTCTCACTGCAATACAAGCTTATTCTAAGCTGCTTATTAGCACAAATAATACCAATAGCAAGTAGAAAAGAAGTATGAGATCTAGAGCTAGATTTGAGCCTTAGCTTTCAGTGGTTAGATGTTAAAAATGTATTTGCACCTCTGCATAGACACTACCCAATACAGGTCAAAGCCCAGGGAAGCCCAGTTTGACAGTCTTCAGTCACTCTACAGCTCTGTAAGACACTGTTTCCTGTAACTCATTTCCCACATTCCCCCTAGGCTCAGCTGTTTATTAGTTTATGTGGATTTAAATAGCAGCCACAGGGCTGGCACCAGTTCTCCAACATCTTGTTCATTTAAGTAAGTCAAGCAACCCTAGATACTGCAATGCAGAATGGTATTAGCTAACCAGAGAATCACAATACATAGTGCTCCAGTGTGAGTTATAACTTTAATACAGCACAGAAAGATAATGCTGGGACATGCTTAAAAATCTCTAGAGATATAAAAGTTTCATCTGGATAGGATGAAATCTGTAAAGGGATATCAAGATAAAGAAGGTTTGGTCTTGTATAGCTGGTTCTAATTCAAAGAGGACAGAAGAGACCTTGCAAGCAAGGAGACTAGAGCAGGAACAAATCAGGAGATCTGCAGTTAAACTACTGTGAGTGGGTGTGCAGGGCCATAGGGAACCCACCCAAAGGGATCCAATTTTGCTGTCAACGAGCATTTTGGTTGAGCATACTGAAAATACTTACTGGGACGAATACAAGAAAAAATATCAGGAACTACTTGATGGTTCCTCCCCATGGAAGGGAAGTTATTAATAATCACTTGTCCAGGAATTTCAACACGTGGGTTACAAACCCTGTCTCTCCTCTTGACATTTCGTTTAACCAGCTTGCAATATAATTTTATGTGCTACCTCAGAAAAGTCACAAGATGGAAAACTTGAGAATGTTACATGTCTCCAAGTTGATATCAGGTTAAAATCCATATGGAGAAGAGACTTCTACCTGTCCAAAATTCATTTTAAGATGAAATGTTTATAATCTCTGCAACAGTGGCTTCTACAAAGAATATATTTTTTTTCTCCCCATAGAGAGGTAGAAGTGGCAATTAAAGAGCAGCCTACAGTGAGGACAGCCATGTGCAAAATCACGTGCCAATGGTGTTTGTATGCAGAACCTCCAGCCAGCTACGTGCACAAGGCATGCAGCACTTCCACCAAACATCTTGGAGCTAAGCATGGTTTCACAAGCCACAGCAAAAATTAACAAGAAACTTTTCAAAACATGAAGAAATACAATCTGACATGTTATTTGGAGAAAGTTAAACTGTATTTGCCAAAAAACAGAGAAAAAAGACCTCAGTACTCAACAAAAAACACCTTAGTTTTTCCCACCCTGACACTCCAAAGGAGACTCTCTACCCAGCTGAGACCTATACAAACATCAGCATTATTCCTTCCTGCTTGCGTGCTCTATGCTCTGTGTGAGGTGAATGCTGTAGGCATACACATTGTTGATAAGATCACTCTGAAAGACCAGTCACAAAATTTATTTTCTTTATTGATATAGTAGTCAGGAGAACTATCTGTGCAAATGACTGCAGCTTGCACCAAAAACCGGCTCTCCAATACTGAACTGGAGGCTCACACACCTGTAGGGAACTGATAAATAAGCACTCACAGAGCAATAGTAACTCCTACCTTTGTTACCTTAGCCATCTCACTAACAAGAATGAGGAAAACATTGCATGTCTAGACCTGTTTGAAGTGCACAGACATTTCTTGATATCTAAAATCTATGAGGTACTGTGATGCAATGCATATATACTGCTCGTCCTGCACATAAAGTATCAATCTATCAAGAATCTACGTCAATTTTCAATACTGGCATCTGCTAGGTTAGCACACAGTAGTTCTCCCCTGTGACCTGCCAATATCTTCAAAGTTTGGAAACAAGCATAGAATTTCTTGTCCACCCTCGGTGCCTTCTTCACAGAAAACTTTATCCAGGCTTGAGGTCTGCCACCAAACAGAGCAGAAGCAGAGAACAACACACACAGTTGGAAGTCAAACACATTGGTGGATTAAGAAGGCTGCTTCCCAGAAACACTGAAGCTTACTGGCAAAATGCTAAGGAATGAGTTCTAGGGCAGTTCAAATGAGAAATGCTTAGCTCTTGAAACTTATCCTGAACTTATCCTAACAACAAAATAAAGCACAACCAAAAAAAAATCTTAGCACTGCAGGCATGGATCATAGGAAGCTTTGTGACATGGATGTTCACGGGAATGTTTAATGAGTCTCAGAACTAGAATACAACTTGGTAAGAGTTTATTCATATTGCAATTCACTAAAGTACAGGGGTAGTTTTATACCAAGAGGAGAGTCCTCTTGGGACTAAAGGTACTCCTTCAGACACTGAAATGGACTGTGGCCACAGAATCACATTTGTCTACTAAAATCTTAACACATACAAGCACCCACTTCCAGACAGTCTTTTCAGGGAAGTTTTCATCACTCAGATATACTGCAGATTAATACAGGAGAAATCCTCCCATAGATAAAGTCCATGAGTTGCAATGAGTGTAGCTACTACCATCAACCTCTCTGCCTAGACTAGTTGTTATTTGCAGCCATCATAGATCCAGAATTCATGCAATAATATTGATAGATGTATGGATGATGTCTCCATGTTACAAAGACAGTAGCTGAGATCAGAATCAGATCAGCCAGTACCAAGAGGGTTCTTATTTATGCATTTAGTAAGTTACAAACTTGCACAAGACGTCCTATAACAACAGTTATGTCACCTGTGGGTAATACATTTTGGGCAATACAAAAAAGGAAAAAGGAAGCATGGCTTGTATAAATCAAGAACTAAGGTGTATAGCTGAGCCTTAATAATTGCTTCCATATGTGAAAAAAGAAGTTACAGCAGAAAATAGCATGGCATAGTTTAAACTGTGCACAATTTCTATTCCTCCATCATGAAAAAGCACACAGCAAAATAAGGACATGTAGCATTTTGTCATCAACAAAGCTGCCTACATAGACACCCGCTCCTTCTTATTTTCTTGGTATCATATTCTTTTAACTCACTTATCTCCTTCTAAATCTTTCTCACAAATACTGACTTGCCTACTTTACATACATCTTCTTCAGACTTGCTTTCACGGGAAAACTGGCCATGGGAATAGTTAATAATTTACAGTCAGTTCAGAATACATAATTCATTTTAGTTTTTCTCTTCCAATATATATTGGAATATGAATTCCAATAAAAACAATTTCCTTGAGAAACAGAGAGGTTATTTCAGGGTATCTGAAATCTCAAATAACTAGAGCAGGGTAGTTTTTTTGCAAATGTAGGTTTCACGCTGTGATAGATTCACACATTTGGTCCCACTTCCCAGTATGGAGCTGGCAATTACCACATTCCAGTGCAGGGCCAGATTTTTTCCAGCTCCTTTAATCCACATGCCTGTTACAGCTGATTGTGGCAGCTGAACCAGTAATGCATTTTTGCATCGGATGCACAAGAGCTACATGTGAAAGAGCAAACCTACAGTTTATTTTGCTTTTTCTGCAAATGGGAATTATTGTTCTTAACAGTCTTGATATCTAAGATTCTTCTTTACTGACATACAAAAATATTTGACATAGAAAGATCTAAATCTGTGTGAAATGCAGTGTTTGGCACCCACTGTGATATGGGAACACCTTTCTTAAGTTTTTATATATTCCTCTGCTGTGTGAGAGGAAACAGCAACTACTATAATCCTGTGTTGCTTTTGTGTTCTTAGAAGGATTAATCTTTCTCAATTCCTGGACAAGGAGTACATTAAGTACATTAGGTACTCTGTTTAAAGCTTAAGCAATGTTTCAAACAGACGTATCTCAAATACATACAGAACAAAATCTATCATTATTATGAAATTATGCTATAGTGCTAGCACACAGAAATCTTTTATTTCATTGTACCATATGCACAAATATATTTCTGTACTTTAACATCTGCATATTAATCCTTGAAGTATGTTTCAAGCACACATTTTGAAAGCACTGGTTTAAAAATACATAAAGTTTCATTTAACCTTCCTAGTCAAGACTATATGTGTTGAGTTCTGGAGCAGGATATTTACCTTTGAGTCTTCAAGCTGTCTTAGAAATGCAGCTTGACATTGGCCAGTAAATGCAAAAATTAGTCATAAGTGACTAAGAAGCAGCAGAAGCATGTTAAGCTTCATTTCTGTAGGAAGTCAGGCTACAGCAACTATAATTAATAACTTCAGTAAGAGTTTGTCATTCTATTAAAAGACAATTACTACAACAGTGTTGGGGCACAGTACATCCTCCCTCTCTGTCCTACATGACAGTGGCTCAAGTCTCATGCAAAAGCTAATGGGACAATTGTCTTCTAGAAAGATTGTTTTGCACAGAGAAGATGAAGTCTGCTTTCATGAAAATTCAGTCCATTATCCATAATAGTCTGCTGAGTAGAAGGGGAAAATCTGTTGACCATATTTCTTTTGATGAAGCTAACTGTATACTGTACTGTGTCCAGTTACAGTCCCCAACACAACATGGGCATAGACCTATGGAGCAGGTCCAGAGGAGGGCCATGCAGGGATCAGGAGTAACTCCTACAAGGACAAGCTGAGAGAGTTGTCATTATTCAGCCAAGAGAAAATAAAGCAGAAAGAGGCAACTTGTGGCCTTTCAGTATCTGAGGAGGGCCTACAAGAAAGCTTAGGAGGGGTTTTTCACGAGGACTTGTAGTGACAGGATGAGGGGTAATGGCTTCAAACTGGAAAAGAGATATTTTAGATAAGCAATTAGGAAGATGATCCTCATTATCAGCGTGGTGAGGCACTGGAACAGGTTTCCCCGAGAAGCTGTTTGATGCTCCATCCCTGGAAGGGTTCTAGAGCAGCCTAGATGGGACTTGGATCACCTGCTCTTGTCAATGGTGTCCCTGCCCATGGCAGAAGCATTGGAATTAGTTGATCTTTAAGGTTCCTTCCAATCCAAATCATTCTATGATTCTACAATTTTCTTTTGCCATAGTTCAGATAGGTTTTCATTCTGAAGTTTCTTAAAATTAGTAAATCTCAAAAAATATCAATACAAGAAGCTGGAATGAATTGCATTAAAACAGACTTTCTGGTTTAAGAAATTGGGACTACAGGAAAGGATGTTAGAGGAAAAATTATGGAATTCTTCTTTAAGAAATAAATGTCTGCTATACTAAATTAGCAAGAATATAATATCGTAATATACCTAGCAAGTCTAGCAATGAATGGTTAAGACACAATCTGTTCTACAGGAAATGACAAGATGCGATTCAAAGACATCAGTATAAGATAAAAACATTTTGAAATTGACGCTTTACACCTTGCGAGGGAAAAAGCTGTGCTCTTGGGGTTCAGTCTCCTTTCTAAGCACCTTAGAGAAGAAACATACCATAATGCATTCTCCCTATCCCCATATGGACCACAGTGTATTTACACCCATGTAGCACTGAAAGAACTACATGAAAGAGTTACTCCAAAATCATAGAAGTACTTGAAGCTTAGACACTCAAACAGAATGGGAATCCCCATCTTGCAAAATAAAACCTACACCCCAGAAATACGCCCTGATTAGATTCAGGATACAAGTGCATCACATTGCCAGAAGTATAAATGTTAATAACACGTTGGTTCAGAGAATTAGTAGTTCACAAAGAAACACCTTGGCTAGCAAGTCAAATGCAAGCTAGTGAAAAGAAATGCTAAGTATCTGCACTTTCTAAGCATAAACAGTAATATTAGGGTGCAGTAAATCCAGAATATGCTCTAGTCAGAAAACAGGGAAAAAAGATGAAATATCAGCCTCATAATCACTGACATTTAATAAAGTATTATTAAAGTAAATCTACTACTTTAGAAAGTTAAGGGTTTCAGATCATCAAAGAGGTAATATTGAAAGAAATCAAGGAAGATTGGTCTGCAATGGCTCCCTTTTATTCTAACCATATAAATAATAACAATAATAATACTTACAATACTTCAGTTGTAGCTACACCACTTGCCTCACTTCATCTTAAAATGCATAGAAAACGTTAGAATAAAACTTAAGAGCATTATACTCACAGTGGGAAGAAAATCACCTCCATACCTGCACAGTGAAGTCAAAGCACTGAGTTATGCAGACGGTGTCCATAATTAAGGCTGACCACCATTTCTCCTTTAGCTAAAGGGACATCATTTATTGAGATTGCACCCAGGAAGCCATGCATTTCACCCGCAGCATGTGCTTAGTTAGTATCGCTGCTAAATCAAAAGTGAAACTGCAAGATACAGCCGGGTGACACTAATGACACTTCTGTACGGGTTGGAAAGGTAACAGCTATCGTAAGAGCAACTAAAAATGTTCAATACTAGTGTGTAAGACAACTGAAATGGAGTACATCTGTCAGCTATCTAAGAGGATCAAAGTTAAGCCAAAATGGCACTGAAAATTGTGAAAAATACACTATTTGAAACAGCTTCCAGTTTCTTACTTTCTAAGTAGAATACTAGACAACAGACAGACTCAAAGCCAGAAGAAAACCTCAAAGAATTATAAGAGACATCTTGATCCTCCTACGGTTATGGGTACATCTAGCATTTACTAAGAAACAAGTCAGCAATCCACTGAGCAGATATTATAATTAATTCTCCTCTCACACTGGTTACAGCATGCCAGCTCCCAGACTAAATATATAGGTTTTTAAAAAATATCTGCAAGAAACAAAACAAATAATATTTACAGTAATGTTCTCTTGTGGTCACCAAAATAAAACAATGATGCATTTCAACCAAAGCAAAACCAAAACAAAACAAACCAACACAAACTGAGATTATCTGAGGAGGAGATAACAAGTCTATTTGCTATTTCTAAACATCCTCCCATTTAAGTGATTTTTGCTTAACTTTCAGACTTTCATTTCAAGAAAGTAGTTTCAATTAACCAGGTTATTCTCCATATTAATAGGACAGCGCTAAACCAACTCTATGTGTGTGCAAGTTTATACAGTTTTATATAAGGTGTATTAGGCATTAGGTGTATTAGGTGTCTTTTTGACAAGAGGACAGGAAGATAAATTAGACATTACCACTCTTTCTCTTGATACATTATTTCCCAGTAAACACAATACATGTAGTTGAGTACAAGAGTTTGTGCCTAAAAAAATAACAAAGATAAAATAGCAGGAAAACCAAATTTTATACTTATTTCTCAGTACATCAACATAGATTGCCCAGGGAGATAGTTGAAGCCCTGGAGATATTGAAGAGGAGGCTAGACAAGGCTCTAGGCAACCTGATCTAGTTGAGGGTGTTCCTGCTCACCGTAGGGGGTTGGGCTAGGTGATCTTTGGAGGGCCCTTCCCACCTGCACCATTCTATGATTCTTTGAATTCTCAGGGTATTTAGACTTAAATACAGGGAGGACATATGTTTAGAAAACACAAAGTTTTTCAGACTTGAAAAATGCTTCTTGCATTGCTTAGTAGGTCTAGAGAGGTATTTAAACTAACAGCTGCAGTTGTGAGCTTCCCTAGTACATTTGGCTCTTCATTTGCATTCCTGTATGTGTAAGGAAATTCAAAGGTAGCTGGGAAATGAAATGCCCAGTCTATGAGTCAGGCATTGTGCTGAGATGGAAAAGGGAAGACCTCACCTATCACAGCACATAGTAGAAGTTTCTCTTAGGCTGTCATTGCTATTAGATATGCAGTGATATATATTAGATATATCACTAAAAAAGGATGGATAAAAAATTAGTTTATATGATTATTACCGTTCCATTCTGCCCCACTGAGAATGTGTCTACACCAGTTTTACGGAACTACTACAGATATTTTCCCTATTATCAAAGCAAGGCCTGAGTTTTGCATTGCAAAAAATTTTTGAAAACGTTAAACAGAAGAAGATTGCAAAGTTGGCACAGATTGGGAAGTCTTCACAAGGTGGGAAAAAAAGCATTGTTATAGACCGTGATTTCATGATGCCTTACTGTAACCTGAATAAACAGTGAAACAATGACTGTGAAACTGCTTCTTCTAAATAATGCAAAGTAACACTGGAATAAGTACCATAAATCAGCAACTGTTCTAAATATGGAACATTTTGAATGAAAAACAAAAGACATGGGATGCGTTTGTGCCTGTCAGTACACAGAGATGCAATTAAGGCTGCATATTGTCCCTTCAAAATTAAGCAGAATAGAGTCAATGAAAGTTGAGATAAAAAAAGCCAGGATTAAAGATAAGAACAAGAGGGAGGATTTAATGGTTTGTTTCCTTGATATCAGAGCAGCTTTAGTTTAAAATTAATAAATTAATAGATAAATTGCAGTAATCGATGGTACCTGTCTATATACCCTCTTAGAAAACAGAGCATGCAACCTGTACAGAGGCAGTACAACTTCACATTCTTCACTATTTTGTGTTCCCTGACATGCATTTATGTCAGCTTCAGTTGACCTTACACTGTCCAGAAATGTGGCTCTGGCCCCTTTATTTCCTCAGCATGCCTTCCGATCCTACATCTCTATCCTCTCTCACAAACTAACCAAAATGTTCAACAGGGGAAAAAATCTATACAAGAAAATCACTGTAAACAGTTAAAGGCTCACAATATTTGAAAACAGAAACTGTTGGGATAAACTGCAACAAAGATGGTGCTGGGGAGACAAACATAGCCAATATGGAAAAGGAGGTTTGAATAAGATGGAACTCTAAGAGAAAAATGATGCCAAGGAACCTCTATCGCTGTGTTCTGACACTAACATTTTAATTGAGCCCATCCCTTTCAATTCAAACCTGATTTTTACTTCAGGTTAAAACCACAACCTCTTTTGAAGGTATTTCCAACTCTTGGATGCCCCTAACAACAGTCTAAGACACTAAGGAAATATACATTTAAGTGGAGAGTGAGCATTGTGCAAAACACTTTCAAAAAATGCATGAGAATATGAAACACACTGGGTGAATCTCTATACCAATGGACTCTTCCACTTCTAGTATCTCAGACTTAAGGCCCAGTACCTCAGTGAAGGCGTCCTAGGGGGCAGCCTCCTTAAACTTGCAGAGCATCTCTCCAAACAGTGGTCCCTCCACCTATAATGAGAATTGTCTCTTCTAGAAGATCCAAGATTCATTGCCCTTCTGTTTAAAACTCCATTACATCTATTCACTTTGTATTAATATACTTACTACCTGCACCCATCCAAACAAAAACCTCAAGCCCAAAAGAAATGATACTACTTCAGGTACGAGAAATACCTAAACTATAGTTAAAGTACCATAGTGAAAAATAATACAGCAAAATTACAAGTCTTTATGAAAAACCCTCCTGCCTAAATTCTCATGAAGTACTGTGTCTTATAATCAGAAAATATTTATTTTCTACCCCCAGATGTA
Source organism: Upupa epops (assembly GCA_013397515.1). Taxonomy (NCBI): domain Eukaryota; kingdom Metazoa; phylum Chordata; class Aves; order Bucerotiformes; family Upupidae; genus Upupa; species Upupa epops. The sequence continues at coordinate 184,554 of VZRI01004826.1, forward strand.
TAAAACCTGAAATAGAAAGTGGCATCTCACAGGTATGAAACATAGCAGACCCTAACAAGTGTTACAGAAACCCGTTGTGGCATAAATACATTGGCACATCATGCTTGCTGTTGCTGGGGCTAATCGAATAAGAAAAGATATTACTGTATATACATGATGGGTCCTAAGCATAGGGCAGGGATCTCAGGGAGCAAAAGGAGTCTTGTAATGAAGAGGACTAATTTTCTTGCCCCTTACAAAATTTGCTAGTCTTTCCTTCTAACAATCCTACTATTTTGTTATAAATAAATAAGTAAATAGAGAAGGACAACAGATAGACACATACATAAACAGACACAAAGACAAATTGTAGAATCACATTTCACATAACTAAATAAATGACATCTGTTTAAATTAACAGCATTTCTCAGGATTGTTGGATTAGACAGTGCGGCCCATAAAAGTCATGGCTAGCAATATATGACTGATAATCTGTAATTATCTAACAAAAATAATTCTTGCCTGCATTTTAAAACCTGTGTCCATCCATCCTCCCAATAGAAATTCTGCAAATCTGCAGTGACTCAAAGGCCTAACAGCTGCTTTAAGAGCTGAGGTAAAGAACTTTTCATCAAAACCTCATCCATTCACTTGAACAAACAGGTCTGAATGGGCAACCAAAAAAGACATGGTGTGCACCAACTACTCTCATCCAACCCCCAGAGTCATCTGTTCTGTAGTGTTGCCATAGAAAATGGAAAGGAAGCTTCCAATTGGTGAAGAGGTCAGTCTTAAGCAGAGATGTTATGTAAATATCACCCTAGAAATAAAAGAGAAGGCCCGATCCTGCATGCCCTCCAAGGGCAAGGATCTTACTTGCTCTGGACAATCCGTACCAGCAGGGCTTGATCTGCAGGAGCAGGTTTAACTCGCCCGCTGCCGCCCAGAGACTCCCAACTAAACCCCAGGTAAACCCACGAGGACGGGGGACTATCCCACACTCTCGCAGAGACCGGAGGCTGCGGGACCGGCGGCGGAGGGCATCGGCGGGGACGGGGACGGGGACGCACGGGAAGCTCCTAGAGGCTCCTCAGCCTCAGGGTCAGGATTCTCTTTTCCCCACGCGGCCGCGCCCCGAAGCGCTGATGGCTGCAGGGGAGCTGCGGGAGGGCTGGGCAGGCGCGGGGAGCCCGGGCGAGCTGCTCCCGCTGGGGCAAAAGCCGCCACTCCCCGCCCGGGGACCGGCAGCTCCCAACACAACCAAGGACCGGTCGCCCTCCCCAGAGCTTCCTCGGCCTCCAGGTCAACGGCCTCGCCCCACCCCGCGCTGCACTTCTCCTCGGGCACCTAGCACCATCAAAGTGTCAGAGCGCGACAGCATCCTGCCTCCGCACATCCCTCCATTCTCCATCCCTCCCCCATCCTCTTCTCCACGCTGCCTCCGCATCCTCCACCCGTGCCTCCCGCGTCGCCACTCACCCACCCTGCAGCCAGTAAAGGCGGCAGGCACCACGGCCAACCCTTGGTCCCGCTCCTTCCCCGCTGGGACCCTCCGGCACGGAGCGGAGAAGCAGGCGGCCACGCACCGCCCGGCACTGCACCTCGCTGCCGCCTCCGGGCCCCCGCCCTGCTGTCACCGGCGGCCCCGCCCTCGGGATGTACCGGTACCGGCACTGGCCTGTCCCGCAGCCCCGCCCAGAGCGGGCGAGGGGACCCTCTGCCGTCGCCGTGGTACCGGCCACTCTGAGCCCAAGTGTATTCTTCGGTCCCCTCCCCACTCCTGCCCCGGAAAACTGCCCCCCACGCTGAATGAAGCGATGTGCGCGGGAGTCACCCAGGCCCAAGTGGGAGGCGTGTGCTGAGTGGTATGTGGGTGATGTCCCCAGAACCCAATTTGCCACTTCAAAAGATGTGGACCAGTGTGCATCAAGAAGAGGATGCCGAGAAGAATTCATTGATGTAATTTTTTATGTTACGCCCTACTGTGGCACACAAGAATTAGACATGGAGCTGTCAGATTAATTCAACTGCTAGCGCTTGCTATCTGTGCCAGATGGCTGTAAACCCTAATACCATTCAAAACCTCATTATTCTGTTAGAAAGGAACAGAAGAGCTGCTTGAGGCTCTCAGTCTCAGGCTTTGCTTGCTGTTTTCAAGTCAGACTGCTGCTTCTGTGCTACCTTACATCAGCTTCCAATGCACCTTTACTAAAGTCCTATTTGCAAGTATGTATGTTGGTCCAGATTCAGTGACTGGTCCAGTAAACACATCAGAAATTTATTTCCCTCAGCTAATACTGAGACTTCAGTGACTGGGAATGATCATGATAATGACCTCACTATTATGTCGATGGCTAATGCAGTACTTATAAATAAGTGTCAGTGTCAAGAAGAAGATTAGTGATTTTACCATTCTGTTTGAGTTTTTGTGTTGTTGCTATTGGGGTATTAGGTCTATACTTAGTTTAATAAGATGAGATGGATAAGGGCAAACAGCTAGAGAGGCCTGAAACAGGCACTGCAAAAACGAGAAACATCTCAGTCTTGAAACACGGGATTCATCATAAAGACAGCACAGCCACAGAAATGTGATGATGGGGCACTTCATCCTAAGAGACAAAATGGCCAAACTGAATGCTTTGAATCCAAATCTGAAGTGGAACACTCAGTATAACAGTAGAGGCAATTAAACAGTATTTTTTGGTTACTTTTTCAGGTAACATGCATTGTTGGTCACACTAAAGCAATAGTTAAATGCCTCCAATGGGAGGTATTTCAAAGAGGAGCTAAAATAATTCTTCTCTATATAGAAAATGCTACTTTTGATTTCTAAACCAATAGGAAATATATGTGACAATTTAAATGCTTTATATAGGTTATGTGTTATGTTTTCTATGATTACTTCAGGTATTTCAGTATCAGACAAAATCATAAAATTTCACATTTTAAAAGCTTTCGGGTACTTAAAAGGATAAGGGGATACTCTATCAGAAAGTACAGTGACAGGATGAGGCGTGATGGTTTGAAACTGAAAGAGGGTAGATTTAGATTAGATATTAGAAAGAAATTCTTCACTATGAGGGAGGCACTTGATCAGGTAGCCCAGAGAAGTTATGGATGCCCCATCCCTGTAAGTATTTAAGGCTAGGTCAGATGTGCCTTTGAGCAACCTGATCTAATAGAAGGTGTTGTTGCCCATGTCAAGGTGGTTGCAACTATTTGATCTTTGAAGTCTCTTTAAACATAACCCATTCTGTAATTCTATACATTTTAAAGATATCAATCCATTTATCAGTGGCAGAGTTCCAAGTCTGGATGAATAAAATCACAATAAACAGCTTATTATGCTTATCTGCAATCTAATTAGCAGCTATTCTGATACATATTCTTCATAGGAATAAGGATTTTGATCCTTAGTTCTGGCCCTAGTCAGGAAGAGAGAAAATTTAAAACCTTAAATAATATTTGCATGGTTTTACATTACTGTTCTGTCTTGCGCAAGAATACATTCTGAAGAAAGGCAGGATCTCATGGCATGGGGTTGTTACATGGAAATTATTTTCTTACCTTATTAAATAAGTTTTACTTGAAAGTACTTTGAAAAGATGAAATTCAGAACTTAGCATTTTGTTTCTTGGTATTTTTCATAGCAAAACTGTTTGAGCTTTTTAAAATTTGTATAAATCTTGCTTAATTTAGAAGTCAAGTCAGATAGTTATTTTCTTGTCTGCACAGTCAAAAAAATTCACTTCATGTTAGACATAGCTCTATAACCTGCTGTGCCCTTCAGCTGGAGAGCAACTGCTGCTTCCTGAGCCCTAGAGCATCCTTGTGAGATCAGTAGTGCAAAACAGTTTTAAATCTTCACCTCTGAATAACTGATGCTTTAAGCTTTTACCTTCTTTTATTGAAAAAATTAATCATAGAGCACTTTCTCAAACTGATTTACACACAGGAGACCAAATTATCTGCTGCTGTAAATTTAAAGGATTGCATTGATTACTTTTATAATTGTTGTTGTTAGTGTTAATAACATTGTGGTTGTTTATGATTGTTACTATTATTTAGGAATGAGAAATGCACATCTCATGATAGATATTTTTTAGATTTTTTTTTTAAACAGTATGTTTTTTCCCCTTTGAAATTCAGCCATCTGCAGCTAACTATGCAACAGCATGCAGCAACACTACAAAACCTACAGAGCCACAGAATTTTCCATGTTTGAAAAAACCTCCAGTATCATTCGTCCAACTGTTAACCTAACTGCCAAGCCCACTGCTAAGCTATGTCTCCAAGCTCCATAGCTACACAACTTTTAAACACATCCAGGGATGTTGATTCTATCATACCCCTGGGCAGTCTGTTACAATGTTTGATGACCCATTCAATTAACAAGTTTAATATATGCCTGTATATCTCTGTATGGGTTATTGTTGGTGCAAATACTGCTCAGGACAGGAAAGGAGCATTAACTATTCATAGGGGAAACTTAACTAGCAAAATCATTGACTGTTATTATTCAATTCTGGATGTGATCTTTTATTGGAATTATTTTTCTAGAGAAGTAGGATTCAGGACATGGATATCATAAAACCTGGGTGATTCAGAGTCATTGAAATGGAATAAAGTTTATTCTTCTAACTTATTACAGTGGATTTTTATTTTAAACAGTAATGTTTTCATATGCATTTTAAAAAACAAAAAATACTATTCATTCAGATTCAAGACTTCTGAGAAGAGCTGACTTGATTTCTGTAGTAGCTGAGACACCTTTTGACCTGGACTGCTATACCTGTGTATGGAACATCGGGGATTCCTTTCTTCATCAGGGGTGAATCTTGGTGCCAGAACTGAGGTGCTACTTGCATACCCCTAGACAACCTGGCTTGCTCTGATTTTAGGTATAAATTTGGTAGCAGCATTAACATGCCCAAAAACCCCATCACATATGATGCTGTTGATTTTCAGAATAGAATTTGTCGTTTCTGAACCAAATGAGAAGCTGGTGGTGCAGTCTTCAGCTCATAAGGTGTTATCATAACTGATGCAGAACACCATTTAGCCAAGGTTAAAAGTTGCCTCATCAGCCTACAACCTTGCATTCATTCAACGCACTCTATAATGCTTGATTTGTTGGAATCAAATCTTCTTTTACAAAAGGTAGAAACACTGATATGACAAGTTACAGAGTATCTTCTTGGAGATGTTCCTCCTTCTCTCACACCCTATTACCATAGGCGGGTGTTAGCAGAACAGCTAGAAATAGCATGCGTTAGAAACGTGTGCCTCTAATAGGGAAGACTTACCATGCAGAGTTATCAACAGCAGTCAAAGCTGAAATTAAGAGTTGAAATACATTGTCTTTCAAATGTGTTTTTAAAGTCATGTTACATTTCATTATTGCACTGAGTAGATTGTACAATATTCCTTTATTTTGTGTGTGGGCATGTGGCTGCATGGATGTGTATGCATTTTTAATGTTTTCATGCACCTCTTTTTGAGAAGTCGCTTTTTCCTTAATAGAGGTGGAAGAGTCTTCTTAGAATGTGCACACTAAAATTAGGATTTATTATAGGCTTTATCTACAGCTGTGTTGGTTAAAAGGTGCCTCGCTCTGCAGTCACATATCAAATTAAAAATGACAATATAAATAGATGAAGCGAATGATTCTGCTGTGGAATATGGACTAAAACATTTGACATAATAAAACGGGGGGGGGGGGACAAGATTTACAATACATTAACCCTAGTTTGGTCAAAGTTGCTTCTATAGAAATAAAGACTAGGTCTTTGGATGGCAATTGATTTCTGTAAAGCTTTCTTTAATGGATATGTTGAGATGATTAGCTGTAATAAGGAGAGGCTAGGGACAGAAAGGGTGAAAATAACAGCCATTATACTTCTTACAAAAATTCTCTGGGGCTGTGTGCCTGTGGTTCATTCTCGCTCCCTTTGGTACATAATGCATTGAGCTATTCAGAGCTTTGATGGAAAAAGACATGTTAAAAACATGGCTGTTAAAAATATGAAATTCTGATGCATGCTTTTTCTCTCCATGAATCTTATAGTTTTTTTTAAGGATAAATAGTTTCATGACCACCTCAACTTTCTAAAAATGTCATTATAATATTGCATATTATATATATTGACAATATTATAACTGTTTGGCAACGCTGAGTTGAAACACTGCTGTAATAGAAAAATTAATTTACCTATCACCCTATCATTATAAAGACAAAATTTATGACAGCAAACTTTTTTCATTGTATAAGAAAATTAAAAGCAGGGGAATTCCTCAAAACTCACCAAAGCAAACCCCTTTTTTTCTCATCCCCATAATGTACTGGGACAGTACTTTTTGATGAAGATACCAAAATTGCTCTCATATTTTTATATTATTTTAAATGATCAAAGGCTAAATAATTGGTGTTTTTCCTATCTTTCATGTTAAGTGTCAGGTTAATGTATAACAGAGGAAAAAAAATATGTATTATGCAAGATTGAAAACTAATTGCAACAGACACAAAAAAATGTTACTAATCATCCATTCAGTGAGACCTGAACAGGCTAGAGAACTGGGCAGAGAGAAATTTAATGAGATATAACAAGGGTAAGTGTAGAGTCTTGCATCTGGGCAAGAACAACCCCAGGGACCTGTATAGGATGGGGACTGACCAGTTGGAGAGCAGTGTTGGAGAAAGGGATCTGGAGGTCCTAGTGGACAGCAGGATGACTATGAGCCAGCAATGTGCTCTTGTGGCCAAGAGGACCAACAGCATCCTGGGGTGGATCAGAACGGTGGTGGTTAACAGATGGTTACTCTGCACTAGGGAGTATGCATATGGAGGATTGTGTCCAGTTCTGGGCCCCTCTTTAAGAAGGATACAGAGCTGTTGGAGGGTGTCCAGCGTAGCGCAAGGAAGATGATGAAGGAAGTAGAACTCCTTCCTTATGAGGAAAGGCTAAGGGAGCTGGGTCTCTTGAGCTTGGAGAAGAGGAGGCTGAGGGGTGAGCTTATTAATGTCTACAAATATATGAGGGGTGGGTGTCAGGAGGGTGGAGACAGGCTCTTCTCAAAGTCATCTGATGACAGGACAAGGGCCAATGGTTGCAAGCTGGAGCATAGGAGGTTCCATCAAATATCAGAAGGAACTTCTTCCCAGTGAGTGCAACAGAGCACTGGAACAGGCTGTCCAGAGGGGTTGTGGAGTCTCCTTCTCTGGAGACATTCAAGACCTGCCTGGTTATTTTCCTGTGTGACTTGGTCTAGGTGATTCTGCTATGGCAGGGGGATTGGACTAGATGATATTTCAAGGTCCCTTTTGATCCCTGATGATTCTATGATTATCTAGTTCTCCTCTTCTTATATCACTTTTAAAGGCAATTTCACCTACATTTAATAAGACAGGCTGCAATAAGCAGAAAGTTTAGAGGGTTAATGACAATAGGTCTCTCTTTACAATGTTTATCCTTAGGAAAGATACAAAATCAATTCAGTCTTAAAGTACACTGCCCAGAGTTCAGTAACAACTTGAGTAATTAAGATTGTGCAAAGTTAGACTTCTGTCCAAATAACATGGTGTGCTTTCAAAATTTCTCATGGCCTCTGGCAAGCTCTAGAGAGCTTTATCTACAAGTCTTTGCCCCCACTCCTTTTCTTTTGATGGCTTCAGAAAATTGCCTTTCAGAACCCAGATAGATGACTTCTAACCCCGTAGTTCACTGTCCTGGGCACTGCAGCATATTGTAGTATCAGTACAGATAGAACTGAGAAAAATAAGACTGAAAAAAGGTGTTTGATATTATGAAAGAAGAAAGGTTATTAGACTAGACTAGACTACCCTAGACTAGATTAGACTACACTAGAATAGCACAGAACAGTACAGTTGAAAGAGATCGACAATTATTATCTAGTACAACTGAACGATATGCTGGTGGAGATTGCCACCATTATTTTATAGTGGAGGGGGGGAATAACATTACAGATAAAGAGTAAGAAACAATGTGGATGCATGTCAAATAAAATGTGATTAAACTGTATAATTGCAGGCCCAGTTAAAGACAAATAGTATGAAAATGTTGAGGTGAGAATTCCTATAAGATTCTATTATACATACAGCACTTTGAAAACAATTTTGTTAGCTATTGTCTAGCCATGGTAACACTGTAGTGGTGTCAAATGGATTGAGCTGCGAGATGGTAATGGAAGTTGTATGTGAATTAGGCTACAAGAAGATACAAAGAATATATAATTGGGAAAACTGTAGTCAATGATAGAGATGACTGAACTGCTGCTATTTATGAGCTAGTTAGTGCACAGACAGGTGGGCTAATGGCTATGCTGCTTGTGAAGGGAGCTTAGTTAGTCTCCATGCATGTATACTGGGGCTGGCTCTAGCTATGGTACTTTGTGACAAGAGCTATTTCCTCTGTGGCTCTTTCTTCAGTTACATTTCATGATTTACTTCAAAAAGAAAGGCCTGATGAGAAAACAAATTAATGCTGCAGCTTTGGTGTGCAAATTGATTCACTCTCTGTGCAGTCTTTCCAATATCCTGAAGCCCATCTAAGGAGGCTGCAGGCTAAAATGTAGGCAATGTGGTGGCAGATGTGAGGCAATATAATGAGAAGTATTTCCCTGTTTCAGAAAACAAACAGTGTTTGGCCTAAAGGAAAAATGAGATGAAGCATCCAAATGAATTTTCAGTTCCTTGCGTACCTATCAAATTGTATGACAGTACTGAATTATTTAGGTAATGTTAGAAATGATCTGACAGACTACCCAAATCTTTGATAAAATACAAGGATTTATTGGTTGGAGTAATAAGGAGTGAGCAAGCAGCGCTGGATGCGTGAGGAGTTAATTCCCCCATCAATACGCATGCTTAAAGGTCAAGGCAGCAGCTTTTTTATACCTTATTTCATAGATATTTTCACTTCAAAGGATCCCCTCATATCAGTTCCCTTTGTTCACATCTGCACTTCTTGGTGAGACCCCGGATCCAAAGATAAGGAGGAGACAATGTTCTTGGGCAAATCTTGATTAACAGAGCATTTTGCATTCCCATACATTTTGCAACACTTTGCTGGTCTTAGATTGCTCAGCCTCTCCCTGTCTTGTTTACCGTTTGTCCTGCT
>VZRI01004827.1:0-10711 GCA_013397515.1 Upupa epops
TCTGAACCCATAGGCTCTCCAGTTTGTCGTCCCTGGTCTCAAGTTCCATCACTTCTAGGACTTCAGCAACATACAGAGCCACTCCTCCACACCTTCTGCCTCACTTATCTGTCCTAAATAGCGCATACCCTTCCAATCCAACACTCCAGACATATGACTCATCACACCAGGTTTCAGTGATGGCAATTATGTCATACATTTCCTGGCTCACCAAGGCTTCAAGTTCCTCCCGCTTGTTGCCCATACTTCGTGCATTAAAATATACACACCTCAGTTGGGCTGCAACATGCATCTTCTGTGCCATCTGTAAATGTTGCGTTGAAGAAAAACTACTAACTTCCAACATAGGTTTCTCAAAACATAGTGTATGCAATTTAGAGCAAGAATCATCCCCATAGGAATTATGCTAATAATGCTAAGTAACAACTACATTCAGAATTATTTTGATAGTTTTAAGGTATGTAAGTATTTAATTAGTATTAGTATTAAATTAGTATTTAATTTTTTATTAGAAAAGTTACTTTAGTTTTGACAGTCCTAATTCTCAGATTAAAAATGCATTTAAAATTTATTCTTGGCAAAATTATTAACTTCATTCAACTTTGGATTATACTACAAATTATCTGTCTAGTATCCCTTAGAGAGTAGACAGAGATTCCAGTAGGCATTCCATTAATGAAAGCATTGTACTGTAAAATGGCTGGCATTTGTTAGCTGAGACACCATTTTAAAGCATAAAAGTGTATATAATCCTTTTTGATGCAAAGGCTCTGTTCCCCTGGGAGAAACAACTCCAGTTTTGCATTTATTTTGTAGAATGAATGAACTTTCATGGTCATTTTCACATCCTTCTTTCAAAAGACAACCCTTATGAACTTTATCAAATGGCCTAAGTCAGTTGGCTCCCAGCCAAACACTAGTGCAGCCTTTATTTGAATAAAAAAATGAGTAGACGTGACCTACGGACTGTTACAGTAAGTGTACAATTCATAAACCTACTAACCTTCTTCCTTCTCAACAAATAGCTTTTGCAGCTTTTCAGCATTTTGCTTCCAATATTCTTTACCTAGCATTGATCTTACTAACTTTACTCACAAAGCTTCCAAGTACTTAAATGAATTGAGTATATTTTCTTGCTCTTTGATATGGCCTATTTTGTGGGAATCTATTGTATGGAAAATCACGGTGTGAGAGACTGGTGTACACTACAGAGACACAAGAGTCCTGTAAATATTTGAATAAGGGGAGAGTCCACTGAGAAATATTCTTGTGGGGTCTCTTGCTGGTGGGAGCAACCTCACTTTATCCTGATTTCCTGACTGCATTCCCCATTGGCTGAAGTGCCTGGGGCATACAGACTTCCTAACCCAACCACTACATACACCCCTTAGCATGCACCCCTTGATGTACATCATACATCTCCTAGATCATTAACTGTGATTTTATGTCATCCAGGGCAAAGTTAATGTCCATAACTCTATTATGCATGCACACTTAACTGAAAACATAAACAGTTTACTTAAGCCAATAATCTTTTTTGGTTTCAGTCTAGCTCCACACTCTCATTGGCCTCTATAAACTACATAGTCACAGTTGCAGCATCTAATCCTGATTGAGCGCCTTGTCTGCCAGATCCCTTTTCTTTCAAACCATATGACCAAAATGTACAGCCTCCATACAGTTATGTTTGTAGAACCACATTCAGCATCCCATAACACCACTGGCTTGTTGTGCTTCAAGGGAACACTTACGGTTCATTATTAGCTTGGTGGCTGCCTATACCCCCGGCCAGGGCTTTTTCTGCAAAGCTGTTGCACAGCTGGTCAGTTCCTAGTATATGATGGTGCAGTAATTCCCAGGCACAGAACCTGGTACTTTGTTGAGCCTGTCCTTTGTTGAACTTTGTCAGTTTTGTATTATCAGCTCTGTTCTGTTGAGATCGCCATACAACAGCACAGCCTTGATGTGTACATTTAAAAGCCTGTAGAAGGGAGTTCTGAAATTAAAATTATTTTAGCTGGTGTCTCAACCAAAAAGATGGTCCTGCATTCTCCTTGATGCTGAATTTTTATTCCTTTTGTTGCCTCAGCTCTAGCCTACTCTTTTACACTGGAAAAACAGTCTACAAGCTGCAGGTGCAAGGCAGTGGCAACTGTCACTTCTGTGCTCTGCCCTAGCTTGAAGTGGACAAGGGGTTCCCAGAGCCAGAGAACTCAGGGAAGCCGAGCAGACACCCAATAGCAGTCTGACAGGGTTTGGGACATTGCCGTGGGAGTGGCAAAACTCAAAGTGACAGTCCAGGGGGAGTGAGGCTTTTCAGCTCAGCACGTGGTGGGAGGGTGTAGCAGACAGCAAGATCTTCCAGGAAAGACACTGAGAGCTCTGCCAGTGCAAGAGCATAAGCATGGCACATGGAAGAGCTCAGCCATGGCCTCCACCTTGTGCAAAGCAGCAGTCTCCACACTTTATGGAATAGATGGGACAATCCAGACAGAACTCCCACTGAAACATGCAGCTGTCCCAGGCATGGTCTGCAAGGAGTGATAGAGTCCTCCACTAGCAACAAGTGGCAGTTATAAGAACTGCCACGTCCTCTGTGAACAGATGGACAATCTAATCAGCCTGTGGCAGAGCTGCATGAGGAGGTTGAAAGGTTGAGGAGCATTAAGGAGGCTGAAAAAGAGATTTCCCATTTGTGTAGGAACAAGGTCAGGAAGGCCAAGATGCAGATGGAGCTGAACTTGACAAGAAAACACAAGAGCAAAGAAAACCAAGAAGGGCTTCTACAGGTATATAAATAATAAAAGGAAAGTTAAAGAAAGCGTACTGTCTGTGATGAGCAACAATCATAGAACAATAGAATGTTTAGGCATGGAATGGGCCTTAAAGATGTTCTAGTTCCAATCACCCCTGAAGGTAGGGGGGAAGATGATGATGAAAAAAGAGAGTGAAGAAGCAGGAAATACCTTCCCTTTATGGACTCTGTCCAACAATCACCTGTAGAGTCCAGACACTGATGCAGGAGTTCTGCTAGGAAAGCCAGCTCCAGCTTCAAAGTAAAATGCTTTTTTGGCATAAAATATTTGAAAATCTGGTAATTTTCAAACCAGAACAATCAGACTATTCAGGGCCCCATCCAACCTGGCCTTGAGCACTTCCATGGATGAGGCAGCCACAACTTCCTTGGCAACCTGTTCCAGCATCTCACAGGAAAGAATTGTTTCCTAATGTCTAACCTAAATCTCCCCTTTTCAAGTTTCTAACCATTTTCCCTTGTCCTTTTGCTATGCACCCATGTTAAGAAGCCCTACCCTAGCTTTCTTGTAGGCCCCCTTCAGATATTGGAAAACTGCCATAAGATAATCTCGTAGCCTCCTCTTCTCTAGGCTGAACAACCCTTATTTGCTCAGCCTGTCCTCATAGGGGAGGTGCTTCAGCCCTTTGATCATTTTAGTTGCTCTCCTCTGGACACATTTCAGGAGCTCTACGTCTTTTTTATGTGGGGGACTCCAGAACTGGACACAGTACTACAGGTGAGGTCTCACAAGTGCAGAGTAGAGGGGAAGAATCACCTCCCTCAACCAACTGTCAATACTTCTTTTGAAATTTGAGTTGTGCCTCCTTCAAAGTAGCCTTATTAGCAGCGCTTGTAACTGACCATATACACGCCTTCCTGTTGGTCTACAATTGTTTTCCAGGCTCAGAACATCTGTTAGTGATTCTGACTTCAATGTGATACATGTGGGGTGAACTGAGGATCCTCTCCCTCTATTATCCTTAGTTTGAAGCCATCCTAACTAAGTTGGCCAGCCTCTGGCCAAAGCAGCTTTCCCCCTTCTCTGACAGGTGGACCCCGTCAGCCCTCAGCAGACCAGATTTATCAAAAAGAGCTTTATGGTTGAGGTTACCAAATCCCTGATTATGACACCACTCTTTCAAACATTTGTTGAGTTTACTAGTTCTCTCTGCCCCTTTTATGCCCTTTTCTGGGAGGATTTGACTGGGAGGATTGATGAGAGATCTACCTGTGTTTCACTGATGCTCCCAGCACTCTGTAATTAGTTCTCATGTTACCCCTTTCTGTATCATTGGTGCCCACATGAAATGGTAATCAGAAGAATGCAAGTTTTGAGTGATATATATTTAATTTGAGCCACTGGTAAGCTGGAAACCTCTCTAATAAGTGGGTCAAGTCTGCAAACGGCCCCCTCAATGCCCCTGATAAGAGAGTGTCCTACTACTATTATCCTTTGCTGTTTCTTCTGGGCACTGCTTGTTACATGGGGAGCTGAATGGTCTTCCTTTCACTGCTCTGGTGACTTAGTTGGCTTGGGTTGTTCTTTTTGTTTAGTCTGCAGAACTGCAAAGTAGTTCTGCAGGGGCACCTTGGGTTTGGAGGAAAGTCTTTCCTTCCTTTGGGGTTTTGTCTTGAACATCTTCCACTCTTCATTTTCTTTGCTATCTTTATCCACTTCCCTCCTTTCTGTGTTAGTTGGCAAAGCTGTTTGCTCTCTGGAATTAGGCTATGGGTTCACCTTTGTATGTATTTAAAATAAATAACCCATCTCTCTCTGTTTCCCAAATGTCCCTTAGCCTTTTTACTGTTTCCTGCAGTTCAGACACCCACTGCAAAAGGTCCTCCATTTGTTTACACCTTTTACATGCAGGACTGGCACCAGTCCCTTCCCCTCAGGAGAGGTCTGTGTATTTCCCACAGCCCATGGTCTGTGCAGCTACTTCTTTCATCCTTACCTCTATCTGGTGTAGGTGTCGGTCACCACTGGAGTGGACAGTATATACCCCCCTGCCATAGGTACAGGTCTATGCCAAGTGCTCACTCACCATTTCTTCCTGAGTGTCACTAATGATGCACAACATAGGTAATTGCCAGTGAGCATCAGGCACTCAAGCACTGCTACACGCCCACTCTGATTTGCTCTGCCCGTGCAAACCATGGTGAACTAGTAACAGCAGATGAGGAGAAGGCTGAGATTATGAACAAGTTCTTTGCCTTAGTCTTCACTCAGAGGCAACTTCTCTCCTCACAGCTCTCAAGCTAATGGCCCACAGAATGGAGACCAGAGAGACAAAGTCCCTCCCACCGTACGTGAAGACAAGGTTTGTGGCTATCTGAGGAACCTGAACATACACAAGTCATTGAGACCTAATGAGATGCTTCCACAGTCCTCAGAGAATTGGCTGATGCAGTGGCCAAGTAGTTTTCCATAACATTGAAAAGTCCTGGCAGTCAGGTGAAGTCCCTAGTGACTGGAAGAAAGGAAATATCACACCTATTTTCAAAAAGAATAGAAAGGAGGATTCTTTGAATTATCAGCCTGTCATCTTCACCTCTGTGAATATCATATAGCAGATGCTCCTTGAAGAAATGTTAAGGCACATTGAGGACTTGGAGGTGATTTAAGATAGCCAGTATAGCATTTCTAAGGGCACGTCCTGCCTGATCAACCTAGTGGCTTCTACAATGTAGTGACTGCATCAGTTGACAGGGGAACAATGTGGATATCATATATATGGACTTCTGTAAGGCCTTTGCCATGGAAAATGATGACAAGTTGTGTTGCTCAGGGGCCTATACTGGAACAATTGTTGTTTACTGTCTTTATTAATGATATTTACAGTGGCATTGAATGGCAGGTTTGCTGATGACACCAAGCTGAGTGGTGTGGTTGATGTGACACAGGGATGGGTTGTCATCCAGAAGGACCTGGTCACACTGGAGAAATGGCCCCAAGCAAACCTCATGAGGTTCAACAAGGTCAAGTGCAGGGTCATGTACCTGGACCAGGGCAACCAGCAGTATCAATACAGGCTGGGGGAAGTCTTGATGGAGAGCAGCCCTGTGGAAAATATCTGGGGATATTAGTGGATGAAAGGCTGGACATGAGCCACCAGTGTGAAATTGCAGCCCAGAAGGCCAACAGCATTCTGGGCTGCATCAAGAGTAGTGTGGCCAGCAGACTAAGAGAGGTTCTTCTGACTGTCTACTCTGCTCTGGTGAGACCTTACCTGGAGCATTGTGTCCATCTCTGGAACAACAGCACAAGAAGGACAAAGACCTGTTGGAGTGTTTCCAGAGCAGCGCCACAAAAATGTCTTACGAGGACATGCTGAGAGAGTTGAGGTTGTTGAGCCTAAAGAGAAAACTTCTGGGGGACCTTATGGCAATCTCCCAAAACCTGAAAGGGCTTAAGAAGGCTGAGGAAAAACTGTTCACATGGGCATGTAACGATAGGATAAGGCATCATGATTTTAAGCTGGAAAAGGGTAGATTTTGGCTGAACATTAGGACAAAGTTCTTTAATATGAGGGTGGTGAGACACTGGAACAGGTTGTCTGGAGAGGTGGTGGAGGCCCCATCTCTGAAAATATTCAAAGTCAGGCTTGATGGGGCTCTGAGTAATCTATTCTGTTGAAGATGTTCCTTNTGAGTAATCTATTCTGTTGAAGATGTTCCTTCATGTTGTAGGGCATTAGACTAGATGACCTTTAGAGGTCCCTTCCAACCCAATACATACTGTGATTCTATGATTAAACCAGACATCTGCTTTGTCAATTAATTTACAGAATTACCATCTTCTAAATTAAATCAGCTTAAAATCATTGTGACCTATATGAAAACCTGTGCTTACACTAAGTGTAAAGGCAGCTGGGACACACGCATCGAATCATAGAATCATTAGGGATTGGAAGGGACCTTGAAAGATCATCTAGTCCTATCCCCCTGCCACAGCAGGATCACCTAGACCAAGTCACACAAGAACGCATCCAGGTGGTTCTTGAATATCTCCAGAGAAGGAGACACCACAACCCCCTAGGCAGATAGTTCCAATGCTCCATTACCCTCACTGGGAAAAAGTTTCTTCTGATATTAATATGGAACCTCTTCTAGCTTGTTCCAGCTTGCACCCGCTGCCCCTTGTCCTATCACCAGATGACCTTGAGAAGAGCCTGACTCCATCCTCCTGACACCCCCCATCTCACATATTTATAGACATTAATGAGGTCACCTCTCAGCCTCCTCTTCCCCAGGCTAAAGAGACCCAGCTCTCTCAGCCTTTTCTCATAAGGGAGGTGTTCTACTTCCTTCATCATCTTCATTGCTCTATGCTGGACACCCTCCAGCAGCTCTGTGTGCTTCTTGAAGAGAATAAAGAGTGATTGAAGAGAATAAAAATAGTGGTATCCAGTGTGTATAGTGTATCCAGTTCAGCAAAGATTTTGAGGAGTTAACAGTATAACTCATTCAGTATTTGGTTCTACATAAAAAAGATGTATTACATACAAGAAAGTCAGTACTTTATACAGTGTTACTTAGCAGGAACAACTATTCCAGTATGCTGCAATTGTTTTTTGATCAGTGGCAACACTGGTAGATACATATATGAAATATACATCTGGAATGTGACTACAGTAACAGACTCTAATTGCACTGGACATCTCTATGACCATCCTCTTCTTTGTTCTCTGAAACCTTTTTCCTCAGTGAAGCCAGGGTTCAGCTGTCATTAATCAAGATCTGGTCTGATAGATTCAGCTGTGCACCCATGCATGAGACTCTTGGGAGAGCAGCTGTTGTGAAAAAGAGCTGTGTGTAAGAAGCATCATCTGGTATTTGCACTCATTCATCTGTCCTTTGTCTCAGAAATAGGACTTGAACTCAGTTTCTTGCTTATATGTAATCAAGATATGAAATAAGCTTGTTCTGCCTGGATCTGTGCCTTACAGGTCCTGAACCTTCTTGCTAAATAAAATTAATTGAATTGCAGAATCATTTAGGTTGGGAAAAGACCCTTCAGATGATCAAGCCCAACCGTAAGCCTCACACTGCCAAGTCTACCATCAACCCATGTTCCTCAGTATCACATCTACACATCTTTAAATACCTCCAGGGATGGAGAGTCTCTCATTTTCCTGGGCAGCCTATTGCAATGCTTTAGAACCTTCACAGAAGAAAAAAATTATTGATATCCAGCCTAAATCTCCCTTGATGATTCTATGATCCTCTAGTCCTGTCACTTGCTGCTTGGGGGAACACAGTAATGCCCACTTGTTACATACTACTTTCAGGTAGTTGTAGACATCAATAAGGTATTCCCTCAGCCTCTTTTTTCTGTGGGCTAAAAAACCCCTGTGACCTCAGGTACTCCTCTAAAC
The DNA here is from genome assembly GCA_013397515.1 of Upupa epops. Lineage (NCBI taxonomy): Eukaryota > Metazoa > Chordata > Aves > Bucerotiformes > Upupidae > Upupa > Upupa epops. The sequence continues at coordinate 8,176 of VZRI01004827.1, forward strand.
CCTTTACCTTCGTTGTCCTTTGGATCTGCTTCAGTACCTCAGTGTCCTTTTAGTGAGGGCCCAAAAGGATGCTAAATGGGATGTGGCCTCTCCAGTGTTGAGAAGAGGTTAATGATCTCTTCCCTGCTCCTGCTGACTACACCATTTCTGATACAAGCCTGGATTCTGTTTGCCTTCATGGCCACCTGGGTACAGTGCTCATATTCAGGCAGATATAATGTTTATGTTCATGTAATTACTGCATTCAGAAATCACTTGGCAATCCATCAACTATTAAATGAAAAGATCTAAAGTAAAGATCACTTTTGCCTTCAAAACTGTAGAAAGGACAGTGTTTCAGATAGAAAAACTTAAAAATTTATTTTGCAGACAAAGTAAATGATACTAGATCCACATGGTAGCAGTGGTATCCTTTATGTATGTCTAAGAATAGGTACATATTCCTATCTTCTAAGGGAATTTTGGTTGAAAGATGCCTTCTTAGATCAGTCATAATGTAGTATACTAGCATTACCAGTAATTCTAGTAAAATAACCTTTGATTAAAGTCTACTGAAGATACACAGTAAAATCTGTCACTATCACAAGTCTGATCCAAGTTTCATATGACAGTAACAGAAGTGTTGTGCAGGTCCACATACACCAGCATAAAATTATCTGTGCAACAGTGAAGCAATAGTTCAAGAACTCAGAACAAATCATACCATGTTGCATAAGACATAAACCTCTAACCGTAAAGGTTTGCCAAGCATGGCAAAATTGCTGTCCAGTTTAGTACAATAAATACTGCTGAAGGAAAAAGTTAATTTCTGTTGGATTAATATTAATATGGATATGCTAAGCAGTATGATTAACTAAGCATTCTGATTCTAAAAAATGTTTCTACTTTTCTGGGTAAATATTGTTAATTTCTAAGAATCTGTATTGTTCCTGCAAATTACTAAAGGATGGTCATATCTAGTCACTAGAGCTAGTGACTTAGGGCTTAGAGGGCAAGAAACATAAACCTAAAACACATGAAATTCCTCCTGACTTATTGGATTCCTCAAAGACTAGATTTCACTGCATCTAGAGGTAGGATGAGACTTTTCTCTAGAGGGCAAGAATCTTCAAAGGGCTAAGACAAGTAAGCAGGAAAGTTTCATTTTGTGGAGAAAATGTTCTCTAAATCAACAGAAATCGTAAATATCATCTCAGTAAAAAGATAGTACAACCACTAGTACAGCCAATAATGGTTTACAGTTTCTGTCCCTCAAATACCATAGATGAATAGGACAGAAATATTAGGAAATATTTTTTCCTAAGGTACATCTTTCTCCTCAATGACATCTGCTGGAAGATTTGCTTCTACTTGGTAGGTGTCAACTAGCCAATTCAACAATATTTTATGGCTTCCAGTTTACAGGCCATGTAAAGTATATGACATGTACATGAACTAGGTATATTACAGGAATTCCAGCTCCTACACTTGAATGTCCTATATGAAAAGAGGTATGTGTCACAGCAGAAAGTTTAGATAAATAACCACAATTATAAAGCATCTTTTTCTGAATGTCAAACACATAACTAAAAAAACCCAAAATCTTTACAAACAGCTCTAATATGAAGGATGGTGGGAGAGAACGGCCAAAAATTATTCAGATTATCTCCATCAAATATTAACAAAATAGAAACTTAAACAACAGCTTTGTCTATGTGTAATAACAACACATTTAAAGCCTGTTGTGCTTTCTCCCATCAGGACAAGGAAGAATAAATCCTACAAAACACCTTCCCTATTTCAGTATACTTGTATATTCTGTGACACACAAATAAAACTGGGGCATTCACATTTCAAATTACAGCTTGCTATTGTCACTGTACCCATGTGCAGTAACACTCCACCTACACAAAGCTACCAACAGGATAAACATGTTTAATTAATTTTAACAGTCAAGGCCTCCCAAATAATAAATTTTAGACTGTCTCCAGAATTAAAAAATCTGTATCAGAAAAGAAGGTAGGTAGGTATTTAGTTCCATGTGATAAGCAGGTCATTTTACCAGGCATATTAGTGCAGTAGTCAAGACATATGAGGAATACTTGGTTTCATAGATTTCATAGAATGGTTTATGTTTGAGATCATCTAGTTCTACTCTCTGCCATGAGCAAAGGACACGTCATGCTAGACCATGTTGCCCAGGGCCCTGTCCAACCTAGAATCATAGAATCATCAGGGGTTGGAAGGGACCTCGAAAGATCGTCCAGTATAATCCCCCTGCTACAGCAGGACACCTAGACCAAGTCACAGAACAGAACATTACGAATTGGAAGCGACCTGGAAGGATCATAGAATCATTAAGGATCATCCAGTCAAATCCCCTTGCCATAGCAGGATCACCCAGACCATGTCCAGGCGGGTTTTAAATGTCTCCAGTAAAGGAGACTCTACAAACCCCCGAGAAACTCTCTCCAGTGCCCGTCACCCTCCATGGGAAGAAGTTATAGAATTGATCAGGGTTGGAGGGGGCCATGGGATCACCCAGTTCCAACGCCCC
>VZRI01004828.1:0-69303 GCA_013397515.1 Upupa epops
AAAGTTGGCCCTCCTGAAGTCTGCTAGGTATTATATTCCTACCACACAAGACCCTGCACTCCACCATCTCCTGGTCTCTGCAACCAAGACTGCCCTCAACCTTCACTGCTTCAGCCAGACCCTCCTTGTTGGAGAGTACAAGATCCAGCAGCACNTACAAGATCCAGCAGCACCCCTCTCCTAGTGAGTTCCTCCACCATTTGCATCAGGAAATTGTCATCAATGCACTGGAAGAACCTCCTGGACTGGGGATGGCTGGTTGAGTAGGTCTTCCAGCAAATATCAGGGTAGTTAAAATCCCCCACGAGAACCAGGGCCTGTAGCTGTGAGGCTGCTGTCAGCTGCCTGTAGAAGACCTCATCAACTTCCTCATTCTAATCTGGTGGCCTGTAATAGGCACCCACAACAGTGCCACCCGTGCCAACCTGCCCCTTGATTCACACCTACAAACTCTCAACTCTCTCTTCATCCAGCCCTGGACAGAACTCAATACACTTCAGTTACTCTCACGTAAAGAGTAACTCCTCCACCTCGCCTTGTTGATCTATCTCTCCTGAAAAGGACATAGCTCCATGACCACATTCCAGTCATGTGATCTGTCCCACCAGGTCTCTGTAATTGCCACCAGATCATAATCACCTGACTGGACATAGATTTCTAACTCCTGCTTATTCCCCATGCTGTGTGCATTGGTGTACATTGGTGTACTAGAGAGAAAGGGTTACATTTCAGTTCTTTTATAGAGGAAAGGGCAAATCTTTTCAAGACAATCACATTTTAAGTCATCTAGAATCACTAATGCCTTCTGAAGCATGACCTAAAATCTAGCTCTTATTTCTCCCTCATTGTATGCACATAAGTCCTCCGATACATTTCATTCACTCTTTCAAAGTTGCTCAGGATAGAGTCTACCTGGACATATGCAAGGCACTGGACACTCTCCAACATCAGAGGCATCCTTGTCTCTAAAGTAGTAACATGGATTTGATGGATGGACCACTTGGTGGATAAAGAATTGTCTGGATAATCACATTCAAAGGGTTGTGATCAATGGCTCAAGGCCCAAGTGGACATCCAATCCCAATGGCATTCCTTAGGGACCTGTTGATGGGTCAGTACTGCTTTACATCTTTGTCATGGGTCATGGACAGTGGCATTAGAGTGCAACCTCTGCAAATTAGCTGATGACACCAAGCTGTGTGGGGTGGTCAACACACTGGAGGGCAAAGAGGCCATCCAGAGGGATCTTGACAGGCTTGAGAACTGCTGCCATGTAAACTGCATGAGTTTCAACAAGTACAAGTGCAGGGTCCTACACCTAGGTTGAGGCAATCTCATGCACTTCAATTACTTCTTGTATCATGAATGGATTAAGAGCAGTACTGAGGAGAAGTACTTGGGTCCTTCAGATGAGAAGCTGAACATGACCTGGCAGTGCATGAGTGAAGCCCAGACGGCCAAGTATATCCTGAGCTGGATCCCCTAGTATTCTGCTCTTATGAGACCCCATCTGGAGTACTGCATCCAGTTCTGGAGCCCCCAACACAGGAAGAATATTGAATTGTTGGAACATGTCCAGAGGAGGGCCATGATGATTGGAGGGCTGAAGCACCTCTCCTATGGGGACAGGCTGAGAGAGTTGGGGCTGTTCAGCCTAGAGAAGAGAAAACTCCAGTGAGGTCTTATAGCAGCCTTCCAGTACCTGAAGGTGCGCTACAGGAAAGTTGAGGAGGGGCTGTTTCCAAGGGTTTGTAGTAGTAGGACCAGGGAACGTTTTCAATTTGGAAGGGGGTAGGTTTAGACTGCAAGTCAGAAGAAAGTTCTTCACAATGAGGGTGGTGAGACACTAGAACAGGTTGCCCAGAGAGGTTGTGGCTGCCCCCTCCCTGGAAGTGTTCAAGGCAAGATTGGCTTGGGCCTTGAGCAACATTGTCTAGTGGGGTGTATCCCTACTCATTGCAGGGGGGTTGGATCTAGATGATTTTTGAGGTCCCTTCCAACTGGAACCATTCTATGAATTTATGAAGGGTCGTCAGCAGGCCCTTTGTGCTTACTATGCTCTTTTGAGACCTCACCTGGAGTCCTGCACCCAGTTCTGGAACCCCACCCTGTACAAAAAGGAGATGGAATTGTTGGAGTGAGTCCAGAGAAGGCCACAAGGAGAATCAGAAGGCTGAAGCACCTCTTCTATGAAAACAGGCTGAGGTGAATTTCAGTGTTCAGTAGTACCTGAAGGGGGTCTAGAGGAATGTTGAAGAGGGGCTTTTTATGAGGGCAGCTAGCAATAAGGCAAAGGAGAATGGTTTCAAGCTAAAAGAGGGCAGATTTAGATTACATCAGTGTGCTAGGCACTGGAACAGGTTGCCCAGAGATGTTGTGGATGCCCCGTCCCAGGTGTTCAAGGTTAGATGGGGCTTAGAAGAACCTGGTCTACTGGGAAATGTCCCTGCCCATTGGCAGGAGTTGGAACAGGACAATATCTGAGGTCTCTTCCAGAAGCAGCAATTCTATGATTCTGTGATTAGACAGCCATGAATTTCAGCCCTTCCTGGTCCCAGAAAGCATCATGAATATAATAATAATATTTTTCAAATGGAAGAAATGCTAAGTAGATACTGTCAGAAAAGAAAATGCAATATAGCTCTAACAGAGGCTTTAAAAATAATTCTTATAATTCATTTACCATAATGTGATTTTTTTATTTCTTGAATGTGTGAGCAAGCATTTGCACATTTCTTTGTTGTTGGATGTTGGTTTTAAGGGGCAGAATGGTGCACTATTTTAAAAAAAGTATTACTTCATTTATTTGTTGGCTGTATACAGGGAGTTTTGAAATAAATCTGTTAACACTGGGTATTTTTCATATTTTGGGGGAAGATGGGGAATGAGAAAAGAACCATGTAGCTGCTTGTTCAAAGTATTCATAACTGAATATGAAATAACATGAATGAAGATATCTTTTGGCATGTAAGTTAGTCAGACTGAACTAATCTGACAATGTAATATATTGTCTTTTTACAATGTAAGTCTCTTAATGTGCAACTTCTGGTAATTAGAATATCAACAAGTAAAAACATGAACAGATTTCATATTGCCTAGCTGATTTAAAAACAAAAAAAGCTTTTAAGAATTAATAGTTGCAAATTATAAAAAGAAAATTAGATATTTATACAATTATGATGTTGCTAAGATGTGCACAATGGCAGTGTGCCTATTAATAAGCAACATAAATTTATCTGTCTCTGAACTGACCAAGAATTCAACATGCACTTATTTATTAGGAAAAACACAATTTACCGTCTTTAAGTTACTGTAAGTTATGATTCAATTGTAAGTAATAAGTTTTCTTTGTCTTCCCATCCACTTCACAATGCAAAGATAAAACTGTGCTAGGTTCTGTTACTGTGAATAATAAGAAAATAATTTCTTTCTTTTGTCTGCAGTATTTTTCTTTACAAATAAGAAATTTACAAAATGCCTACTAAGTACTGTAAGAATATGCTGCCATTGTTTCTATTCTCTATACAATAGAATAAGTAGTAAGTCAATTTCAATTATATTTTCCCAGAATTCCAACTTATGTTTTCTAAAATACATCAAACAACAATAGAAAGTAAGTTTTATGATGAGACATAGTCTGTGGCTCTTGAACAGCCTGTTTTCAAAACTGTAGATGTCCTTGCCAGGAATCAGATTATTTTAGCAGCCTGAGAAAAACAAAGCTAAAACATAGACGTACAAGTTGAATAGCTATGTACATGATCTATTTTCTCTAGGTAACTAATGACAAGTACTGGTAAATTAATGTTTTTGAGGGTTTCCAGGGGAGAGAGGTTACTACTCTTTTGCTCTTTAATGGGACCACTTAGGTGAGCTGTTGAAAACCCAGCACAGATAATGGATTCTAACATCACGCAAGCTGAGAGGAAAGGAGTGTGCAATTTACACTTCTACTCTAGTGGTAGTATTGATTCTGTTCTATAAACCAATGTGTCCTCACATAAGAGGAATACACCAACCTGTCCAAAGCAAAAAAAAAACCAAACAAACCTATAAGAGCAAGGTGGGACATAGCTTTCATTTTGTTCTGATAATGGTCCCGTCTGTGAAAATAAAGGGTGTGAAAGCCATCAAAGGCATCCAATATCCAATGACTTTAGCGAGGTGGACAAATATGTTCTCATTTTGATAACCTTGAACTTTCAAAAACACATAATAGAGAAGAAACTAGATGCTGGGAAATATGAGAATAGCATGTTATATGGTCTGAAATGTCCATTTGGTCACCTGGCACTAATTGTCCTAACTTCTTGTGCAGCCCCAGCCCACTCACTAGCGTGGTGAGAAGCAGAAAAGTCCTTGTCTCTCTGTTAATACTACTCAGCAGTAAACAAAACATCCTTGTATTATCAACTGCTTCCAGCACAATTCCAAAACATAGCCCTGCACTAGATGCCATGATTAAAATTAACTGTCTCAGGCAGCATAGATGGATTTACAGGTACAGAGGTATACATACTTTCTGGACAAAGGTCTTATTTCTATTTTGAGTAGCACTAGAAAAAGGCAAGTCTTATTCTCATCCATATTGACATAAACTTTGTCATCTAACTTGTTAAATAAACAGGTGATGTAAAGGTCTGGTTGCTGGAAAACAGCAAAAAATGATAAAACATTTCTAAGTTCCTTAAAAATAAGATCAGAGGGAACTTATGCAGAATCATTAAGAATAAAACATGTCAAACCACTTTAATTTCTTTGTATGAAAACAAGACTAGTGGAAGAGGGGAAACATGTTACACATGCTGATTCAGTAAGGCATTTGACATTGTTGCACATGGCCATGGAAATATAAACTAGATGATAGTGTTGCTTTGTGAGCGTAACTGGCTGGAAAGCCTCACAGAGAGAGTGGCCCACAGTCAAATTGGAGAGATTTATAAATTGGACTCTTCAGGAATCTGCCTTTAACTTAATATGATTCAGTATTTTTATTACAATGTTGGGTAATGGTACAGAGCAAGCCTATTTAATCTACAGATGACACCAAAGTCAGACAGACTGGGGAGACACTGGGAAGCAGGATTAGAATTTGAAATGGCCTTGCTAAACTGGAGAAAAAGCAAACCAAGAGTAAACCAATAAGGGTAAATACAAAACTCTATACTTAGAGCAATAAACTCAACAAATCCATAATGGGGAATATTTGAGTGAATAACAGTAGTGTCTTTGCCAGAACTGGACACAATATTCCAGCTGTTGTCTCAACAGAACAGAGTAGGTAGAGGGGGAAGAGAACCTCTCTTGATCTACCAACCCACACCTCCTCTACCACTCCAGGATGCCATTGGTCTTCTTTGCCACAAGGGCTCATGGTCATCCTGCTTTCCACCAATTTGCCTTTGCAAAACTGCCTTTGTTTAAATACTACTGCCCCTTCCCACTTCAGTATCAATTTAATGAGACCAATGTGGCTTGCCTCAAGCATCCAATATTTATTTACTTCTCTTTGTCACAAAGTACTTTGGAACAAGTTCCATGACCCAGAGCTTTTCTCATTTCTTCTGTGTCATGTGTTACAGTTTTTAACAAATAGTACTGCCTCAGAATATTTACAGAATATTCCTTTATTCCTACAGACTTTAACTTCTCCATTCAGTACACTGGTGTTGTCATCTTCTGCCTCATAGTTCTCACCATCTTCTAAGATATATAAACAACAGATCTTCTGCCAAGTATTTATTCTTCCTCTCCATCTTATCTTTTACCAGTTCTTTCCCACTTGTCTCTGGTTTCTCCCTACATCTTTGTGAGCATATACATGAGCATATACATATCAGTTGTGCACCATGATGATATTTCTTGTTCTCAATCTGGCAAAACAGTAGCATTAGTCAGAGTCATGCATTTGCTTTCTGAAAAATGAAAGAGAGGGAAACCCTAAACTCTTAGCTAGACTTTTTCAATTGGTAGACTGGAGTTTGTATTAAAGAAGAGGAACCTATTATTCATCCTGACAAGTAGATTGTTTCCTAACCAGATAACAAAACTCTGAGAGATGTGTGTGGTCTTCAGTATCACAGGGCAAGTGTTTTGACAGCAAGATTCAGAGAAAGATAGAAACTATATCTGCAAAGTTTCAAGGCACAATGTGGATTTATTTCCCATCAGCCACTCTTCTCCAAACCATGTCTTTCACTACATCGAAAAATTCTCTCCTGTTCAGTTGTGTTGACTGATTCAAGCAGTGTCTTAAGGCTAAGGTTTGTCAAGAAACTCTTCATCTCTTCATCATTTTTCTATCAGTTAACCATAATTTTATTATTTATTTATTTTATTTTTATTGTTTCCACTTTATGAAGTTCCCAGAAACATTAAGGCCAGTCAATAGTTGTTAGGGTGTAAGGCCAGTCAATAGCTTTTAGGGTGCTCAGTCTGGATAAGTATCTGCAACAGCAAACACAAATTTAACACAGGAGAAAGGTTGATTGAAAATAACATTCTTTCTAATTAAAATATGCAAAAACCTTAATGAACTTGTGGATTAAGAGGAAGAAGTCGAAAGGAAAGCTAGAGGAATGATCAAAGTGTTAGGATATATGTGGGATGATACAAGAGTGAAGTTATTAATTCTAAGGAATACTGAGGAAGAAGTTTTCTCTTTTATTTTGTGATTTTCTGTCAGTATCAGCATTTGCTCATTAATTAGTTCCTAAGCCTTCACATACCAAAATAAATCCACTCCATAAGTCAAGTGTTTTGTAAGTCTTGCTATATTGCAATATCACCATAGAACTGCAGGCTTATGTATTAGGCTTCCTCTCATAAAATGTTTTACTATTTCTTCTTGTTCTGAATCCTTGTAAACATTTGTTATGTAGATTTATATGGGGAAAAAAATCTCAGGTTTGCCTGAGAAATATATAAATAACATCTCTTCCTCCTTACCATCTGACACAGATTTGAAGGCACTATGCAATAACTTTTAAATAAGTTGTACTTACACTACTTAAAAGTAGTTATAAGGTTAATTATCAATATTGATTTTTTAGTTCCAAAATAATTTATAAAATTAATTCTTGATATCCTTAATAATTTTAATTAGACACACATGTATCTAATTTGTATGTAAAGTTGCTAAAGGGAAAACCTCCCACAATAACATCTTTAGGGAAAGTATTCTGACTCTGATAACTCAGTTGGAAAGACTGAAATCTAACTGAATACCTCAACTAGAAGAAACATGTTCATTTAAATCAGATATGAATTAGTATCTGTGTGTTCCTTCCATAAAATCAAAAGTGAAGTTGGATTATTACATTGTATAGGTGGAAACAAATTTGTTAAACATGAGGAGGGTTTAATGTTGAGGATAAGAAAAAGTTTAGGACTACAAAGTTTGTTTGTGCCAAATATTATTTAAAGAATATTCACATCAGTTAGAAGCTACATCTCAGTGTTTTAGATACTTATTCCTTCATATTCTGTGAAACTGATGGACATCAGCTACTAATCATATATTAAAACTTGTAATTACAGACAGTTACTTCAGACATTTTTAAATGTTAAGGTTTGCATTATAATAATTTTAGAAACTGAATTAAAATTAATGTACAAAATATGCCTCTGAGAAGATGTAGTGCATACATTAAAAAATTAAAAGCACTGACAAAACAAGTGAGAACTTGTTTTAATAAACATGTCTTGAAAAGTGGTTAATGGTGAAAGATCTTGCTGAATATTGAAGGTTTTCAGGACAGCTTCATATAGATCTGGCTCTTGCCATAAAAATCTTTCAGAGTTGAAGATGTTTGCATCTAACAGAATATTTACATAACAAATGGCATATTCCTGAAAAAGGAAATGCACTTGAATGATACTGGCTTCTCAGTCTCAAAAGCAGCATAAATAAAGCCACTGTACTGTGGAGTACTGTGAAGTTTTGAATAACAGGCAGCAGAAATAAATTTTCTATTTTGTCATCTATATTGGATTCCTGAAATTATTATGAAAAACATTAGTTGATAACATTTTACATGTTTGCTCTTTCTTTTTGTATTACAGATATCAGAAAGTGCCTTGAAAACATTCTGCAAATTTGTTATAAAAAGAGTAGAAATGAAAGTAAGTGTACATCCACATAATTTCTCTTTTCCTAGACAGAGTCAAAAATATGCTTTATAGTCAATTTCCTACTGCCAATCCTTTCTGAACTAACTAGACTAATTACAAATCACCAAATCACAGAATGTTAGGGATTGGAAGGAACCATGAAAGATCATCTACTCCAATCCACCCAGCCAGAGCAGGATCCCCTAGACCAAGTCACATAGGAACAAGTTCAGGAGGGTTTTAAATGTATCCAGAGAAGGAGACTCCACAACCTTCCTGGGCAGCCTGTTCCAGTGCTTTTTCACCCTCACCATGAAGAAGTTTCTTCCCATATTTTTGTAGAACCTCCTACGTTCCAGCTGACAACCATTTCCCCTTGTCCTGTCATTGGATGACATTCAGCACAGCCTGGCTCCTTCCTCCTGACACTGGCCCTTTGCTCTTCCATATTTGTAAACATTAATGAGGTCACCCCTCAGACTCCTTTTTTCCAGACTAAACTAAAGAGACCCAGCTCCTTCAGCCCTTCCTCATAAGGGAGATGTTCCACTCCCTTAATCATCTTCATGGCTCTGCACTGGACTCTCTCAAGCAGTTCTGTGTCCTTCTTGAAAGGAGGGGCTCAGAACTGGACACAATATTCCAGCTGTGGTCTCACCAGAACAGAGTAGGTAGAGGGGAAGGAGAACCTCTTTTGATCTACTAACGCACACCTCTTCTAATCCACCCTAGGATTCCATTGGCCTTCTTAGCCACAAGGGCACATTGCTGCCTCAGTCATTGCTGTCTACCAGTACCCCAGGTCCCTTCCTCCTACACTTCTCTCCAACAGGTCAGCCTCCAACCTATACTCGTACCTGGGGTATCAGTATAGAGAACACATAACCTAGACTTATTACAAATTAATCTAATTTGCAATATTCAGTCCAAGGATACACTAATATTCTCCAGGTGCTAATATAGGTTCAGTCCAGGAGACAGACTAAAGCCAGTATGAAATAACTTTCCCCTTCCAGAAACATCTGAATGAAATGGATCCTGGATTCTTGTACTAATTTTTCATTCCACAGGTCTATTTCTATTGTGGAGCACTGTAGCGTATTCTTGGTGATGTAGTCCTAGAGACATCTATCATAATTGGCAAAATTGCTTGAGGCTATAGGGTTCTGAAATCCAACTATAGTGTTCAAGACACCGTGGAGATCCTCATTAATGTAGTTCTCCCATGCAACTGAAGCCTTTAAGACTCATATTGTTGGTGACTTTGCTCCCAGAGGTGGAAAAAATTACCTCAGTTTTGGTTCTTGCTTCAAGTCAGGGAGAGATGATTAAAAAGGTGTTCCAGTACCTAGATTCTTCTAAGACACCCCAGAAACAATTTTGCCTGTATCCACTGCTATATTTTCTCCAGCCCAGTCAAAAACAGAGGAAAAGCTTGCAGAAGCACCTCAGCTGTAAATGGAAACTGAGCTGGGACAAAATGGTGTTGTTCATGTCAAGAAGTCAGCATGTGCTGACCTGGGTTACTCGAGCAGAATGAAATGTCCTACTTAGAATTTATAATCAGAGGAATAACATGATTGCTTCAATGTTTGTTACTTTTAAGTATTAATTTTCTAACTCTTTTTCATTATTCTTGATTAATTAGACGGACAAGAATAGGTGTATTTTAGAAGGCAAAAACTCAAGTTACAGACAGGGTAAAAAGCACCTCTGATCTTCCCTGGCTTGCTCAATGATGGAGCAAATCAGTTGTGCAAGTCAGAATTGAGATCTTATTGTCTGAACCATATGCATGACAATTTAATGAAAAAGCTATTTTTATTCTCTATTTAAGTATAATTATCATTAGCTGTGGAAAAGCAGTTTACCAAAATAGTCTGGGGAACAATCACTAAGGAAGAAAAGAAACCTGTAGTGAGTTTTTGAATTAATAAAAGGTAAAGTTTAATATATATGCTTGAATAATATGCTGCATGGTTAAACAGGATCCATGTGAAACGTATCCAACAGTCAAAAAATTAAGGCAATTAGCAACAATTATCGACCTTCTTTCCCAAAATTATGTATTGTAAATCCTTTTAATCAGAGAAAGCACCAATAACATCAAGCCATTGTGCGTCTGAACAGGAAGCCTAATATGTAAGAACACTTTGCTCTTAATTAACTTCTGGATAAAACTTTCTGCAGATTACTATCAGCAGAGGTGCTGTGTAGAGGAAACTATGTATTTTAGATTCCTATTAAAGGATTAATTGTATTTTTAAGTGCAGTATGCTAATGAGGAGTAATGGTTGTTTGCTGGAGGTATACTTGACTTAATAGGTTGGTGGATTAAACAGCCCCTGCATTAAAAGGAATTATTGTATTTGTCATAAATACCTTTGAGGATAAATTTGCTTTCAACTGCTGGAGGAATTCTTTGATACAAAAACATGAAGGATTACATGAAGGTGACAGGAGAAGTAGCCTGCATCTGTCAGGTGTGCTCCTGATCACAGGCCAAGAAAACATACAAAGTAACCTGGGGCATATTGCATTTAGAAGCCAAGCCCTGTTATCAAAAATCAAAGAATCTAATGTGTTGAATGTTTTGTATTTGGAAAGGAGAAGGGAAGAGGTAATGGATTTGGAATTTATTGCATTCCTCTATGGATAACACTGTTTCTACTGTGATTACTAACCCCTCAGTTAGAGGGCAACAGTGTTTATTACAGTATCTACTACTGTGATGCAAAAATGAAGCTGCAAAAGTTAAATTCTCAGTTTTTTAACACAAGCACCAAGCCATGACCACAACTGTCAATTTAAGGAGGAAAAAAACAAAAAAATGAATCAAGAAAAAATCCTGAAGGAGCTATCCAGAGTGGATGCTTTTCATCTGCTGTTTTAAGACTGGGTAGTTTCGTATGAATTCTTTTTCATGAGAATTTTGCAATAATCTGTTCTAACCCCACCCACCCTTTCATGTTGTATAAGGTTGGTAATTGTGCAAGGACATGGGTGGGGGGAAAATTGCTACTGCAAATTTGGAGTAATTTAGTTCCTAGAGACTGAAGTCTTTCATTTTTAGCAAGAGTATAATCTATAGTAAGCCTTTTTCTATAAAAGATACAGACTTGGTGTACTTCCTTTCAGCTACACCACAGGTACTGGAAGGTGACATTGCTGTAGAGCAAGGATGGAGGCAGTAGGATTAAATAAAGGAGGGTTTATCTTTAATTTGGTTGAGTGGGAAAGACTAAACACGAAGACAACCAGATTACATAGTGAGCGAGTATGCACACACACACCAGTGTAATCCCAAAGAGAGAGAGAAGGGGGAAAACAAACTGTAAAAGAACCAATAAAAAGGAAGGAAAACAAGTGTTACAAACTCTGATTAGAGTTGAACCACAGGGAAGGGAATGTAAAAAAGCATAATGCAAAAGCGAAGATGTTTAGATACTAGAATAATGTAAAATGTTACTCACTGTTATAGAAAACATATGCAGACAGACGTGTAAACAAAATTATTTAACTTGATTTAGCTTTGGATACCTTTGAGCCCATTTTCAAAATAATTTCTCATTTGTCCTGTAGATGTTGAGTCTATCTGAGAATTCTCTTCTCTTAAAGTGTTACAGGATGCAAAGAAATCAAGGAAGAATTCTACTGGAGAGAGTACAGGTTTAGAAAAGCAACACTAATCCCACAACCCTCTCACTGAAAGAATTCTCCATACTCCAGAGACATCCTTTCCTGTTTCAAGACATTCTTCAGCCCTCACACTTAATGATGGATGCCTTTTCATGTAAAAAGCTTAAGCTCCCTTTAAGTATGCTTAGACTTGAAAAACATCATTATTTATTTATTTATATGAGGAGACCTTAAGGTCCTTTTCATACTGAAATTATCTTGTCAAAAACATCCACCAGACTGTGAGGTCCAAACAAAGAGTTTAATAGCTGTCAAAGAATGAAGTTATTAATTTACTCTTTTCTTCTTAAAACTTTTCTAAAGTTCTAGATGGAAGGATACTAGAACACCCGATTATTTTTCACTTGTCCTCTTCCCCCAGGATTTTTCCTATGAAGTTTGAAAAAGTCCTACAGTACAAAAATTATATTTTGTTACAATACTAAGTTAAAAGTCCTACAGCTATTTCTCTTCAAAATATACACATAGGAGGCTACCATTCTTCAAGATGTAATTTATGTATTATTGTTTTCTTGCATGGAAATTGCTAGAATTGTGGTTTCGTAAGGAATGATGTTAGTTAAAACTTAGTGTTTTTTATATGAAGGCCACCAGAACCTAACTCTTAAAGACACTACTGGAAAAGAAGCTGAAGTGATAACAAATCACTAACATACACTATGTGCAAATGAAAGCTTATGACACTAAACTTTAAAAAAAGGTAGGAACGAATACTTTGATAGTGAAAGAAGTAGAATTTCCTTTCCAAACTCTTTAGTAATAAACCCTGCTTTAGGCTGTTGTCTGTTACTCAGTCAAAACTATTGTCATCTGATAGTTTTAGTAATAAAAAAAAATTCCAGGGTAATAAAAAAAAAAGGCCCAAATTCTTCATAGTGAAAGTCAGGGTCAGTCTGCAAGGGTAGGTCAGTTTTATCAATTCTTAAGCTAGTGAGTCAAATAAAGAGAAGTGACTCTTTAAGATGGTTATTCCTGAACTAAATTAAAGACAATTCTGAGGTTCAACTTATTCCATTATAACATTCAGTAAAACATGACCTAATTTTTTTAAATTACAATTATTTGTGTAAAGACTACCTCATAGACAATTAGTCTTCTCTGTAGGAACTCATATGAAATACTGGATTTGCTTTGTAGAAAAGTATTGCATAAAAGTTAAATAGCTTTAGGAATAAAGAAACTTTAAACTGTGTGGTTTTCTGAATTAATTCAGCAAGCCATAAAATCCTAGCTAGCTAGTTTTGAAAAGAGCATGTTTGACTTGTTGAGAGTGAAACTACTGGTGAAAACTGAGTATACTGAACAATTATTTGCAATCTTTGAAATTAAATAATTTCATTGGCATGCAAAGTTGAGGTGCTTTGCTACCGTTTCCCCACTACAATATATCTGTTTCAAATCCATGTCCTCCCTAGTAATCACAATTTTTTTTGTGCATAAGATCAATACATTAAGGGTCATAAGTTTAGTGTTTTTTTCCTTGTATTCACATGGTCTACTGGAGATTCCTTGAGATATTTTAAAGGTTTTGCACTATTGGCAGAGAACACTTTTCCTTAGCCCATCTATATATTCACACCTCTCCTTCATTAGACATAAACCAATTCTAATTATTCATCTTCATCAGGATGCCTGACTGATTTGGAAAGACTTGGCAGCAAAAGTCATTATTCAGTCTAGGAAATTGTTTACCCTTTCACTTTTGTCTAAAGCTTTATAAAGAAAAGTCAGTTCTGAAACCAGAGATATATAGGAATGTCCTCTCAACAGCGATATGGACCCTTACCCATTTTGCTCTGTAATCTGTCTCTGACAACGTTAAATCAGAAAACAGAGATATTTGACTCAGTTTATTCATCCAACTGATTGCCAATTTGCCTATATGGAAATCAGATGTCCATCTTTACCCTTCTGCAGAATGATCAGAAGATCCCTGAATTATCTGTTGAACTTATTTTTAAGGACTGGCCGTCAGACCTGACATCCACTTTTTTTTTTTTTTTTTAAATAGTTCAGACTAAGAGATAATAGATAGTAGCTTTTACATTTAAAATTCAAGTTCCATTTTAATTCTTTTATTAATTTTTCTTGTTAGTAAATTTTTATTATTCATATAACAATTTTGCTCTATAAGCTCTTGCACCAGTCTTTCATTCTGAATGAAAAAACCTGATGTGGGTATAGAAAATTTCCCAAACTCCATTTTAATAAATGTCAATGCAGACAACTTTTTTGCTGGAGTCTTACTGTCCTCAGTCAGACCTCAGTCCAGGTGATTCTCTGCATTTCAGTTCAACAAGCATTAAGGACAGTAAAGCTAAGTCAACGCAAATACAAGTGTAATCCTTAGAATTCTCTATACTACTAAATTCCAGATCAGTGAAAACATATTTTTCCAATTAATCCTTCCTTGTCATTACACAGAGGGTCATTGGTTCTCTTGCAGATTCTAGAATAGTATGAGTGATTCAGAATATAGCAGGTAGCCTACATTCAGTTTAAAATGTAAACATTTAGAGTTGTGAAATTAATCTCACCTCAAGTGAGGTCTCTGTGGACAAGAACTTGCAAAGAAAATAACATCTATGATTTGCAGTTTAGTGTCAAGATGTGAAGACTACACAGATTATGCAACACCTAATGCTAACTAGGCATCTATCTTTGGTGAGGGAGAAGGCTGGTGAAGATTGAGAGCAGATATTGTGTAGCCCTAGTGATGGAAGTAACACCATGGTGATGTGACAACTTGGTAGACTTAAAGATCAAAGTGCAGCTCTGCAGATTCTGCCACTCAAAGTGAATTAAATTTCTTTTTGCAAAGATTTTTATTTACCAAGGATGCCAAGAATGACTCTTAGTCTTTTGCACAGCTCTTCATCTCCAGTTGATAAGTTAAACATAATTGTCATCTAGTGATCAAAGAGGTAGAGAAGTATATA
This sequence comes from Upupa epops, assembly GCA_013397515.1. Taxonomy (NCBI): domain Eukaryota; kingdom Metazoa; phylum Chordata; class Aves; order Bucerotiformes; family Upupidae; genus Upupa; species Upupa epops. Next base: position 14,751 of record VZRI01004828.1, read on the forward strand.
AAGTAAGAAGTCTTTCTGAAGAAAAATTAAATGAAGTAATTATTTAAGTAAATATTTTTTCACCCACAATTACATTTCACCAATATTTTTAAACAAAATCTCTCAACATTTGCTACTCTGTTTTCAAAATAAACTGTCCAATAATTATGCTCGAAAGGATCATGATTTACTTAAAAAAACCCTACCCGCTAATTGTTAAAAAGGTATGTCTGTTTAAGACGACAATGAAATATTTCACTTCTTGACAAATTCAATGTTTTGTTTGAGACAAACCACATATATTACTTCCTATCTTTATTTTCCCATGAGAAAAATGAGAGAGAATCATTTCAGGTTGGTCCAACATTGATTTTTTCCACAATTTTTCAGGCAGGCCAATGGAGTGAAAAATCAATTCTTCACACAGCTTTAACTGAAGCCTTTCCTGAATATAGAATTATTGCTTTCCTCATGAGCATTTTCTATGGCATTCATCACCACATAAATTAATTTATCTTAATTTGGCATAGGTTAATTAATTTATCTTCACAATTCTTCCATAAAATAACTGGGATTGCTATTTGGATTTCACACAAAAGAAGATGAGGTATACTGAGACCAGAGAGCAAAAATTGAACTTTTAGGTGCTCCACACAACTACAATTAAAAGAGCTACAGACTACACCTAAATGGTCAAAGTACACTTCCCACAGCCATCAGCTTCTTCTATGCTACACAGTGCCTTTTGTGAACAAGACTGAATACTGGACATGAGAGACAAGAATACAATTTGTTGTTACTTGAGAAAATTTTACTGTAAGAACCATTACACCAGAACCAGTTCAGAAGCACACCAGTTAGAAATATTTAATAATAATCATAAAAAAACCCAGGTTTCTCTCCAACAGTAAAATGTCCATACAGTGTTGGATTCTGCCATGTTTCAATAGAAGTTAGTATACAAAGTTCTACTAGAGTATTCTGCTGCAAACCGTTAAAAGCTGCTGCTCAGAAATAAAAGACTACACAATGGATAATGTATAATGAGACCACACACCTTCAGATCTTGAAGACAGTGTGTTTGCACACAGGTACAACCGTGACATTCCACTGACAGATTCAATGAAATGCCAAAAATGGCCTACACTGTTCATCCCCATTCACATTTTTTAAATAATTCTGTGGCATATTACTTGAGATACAAAAGTGCAACCCACTTAAAAACATGCGGGCAAAACCTCTGTATCATTGTCTCACATCATTAAATTGAAATTAAACTTTGTTTTGTCCGCCTGAGCATCTTCCTTAAGTCTCCTTACAGAGCAAAGTGATTTTCATTTCTGAGATGTGATTAAACTCATATTCATGAGCTGACTGAGGTTTAGAACCTTTTATTGGGGAAAAATACAGACTTTGGAGCTAGAATTCTAGTGCTATAGTATGACACCCTGTGAGACCATTAAATGTAATCTTTCCTTCAGACTCACTCCAGGGGTGATTTAAGTTACTTTTGTTCAAAATGTATCAGTTTTCTGCATGTAGACATAAAAGATTCAATGGCACTTACATATTCAACTAAGCAGAATGTTTTGATAGGTACATATTATTGATAAAACATTTCACAGCTTTTTTTCATAGATTTACCTAATAGGAACTTATATTATTCAAAAGTCTTCTGTACCACATTAAATGCTCTTGAAGCTCATTCGGAAATAAAATTTATATTTCTATGCAGATCTTCCAAATATTCCTTAGCCATCAAAAGTGCCCTTTTCTTTGGCATGCTGGTACGGTTGTTGCCTAGAGGAAACATAATGGCAGTTATAACTTACTAATTATTTGAAAAGCTGTTTTCTGTCCACTGCTATAGAACATTGCTGCTTCTGACATAGTTTTCAAGAGATTGAGTTAGTGCATAAAATTAATCATAATGTATTTTCTCAATTATTATTGTGGAAGGTGTGTTTTTACACTAAACAAATACATCAGTGGTGAGATGACAAATAAGTAAAATGGCATAAGCATCTCACTGATAACACTAGATAAGAGGGTAAGAGCTTAGTTCACTATAAATGTGTTTGCTTTTATCTATCTACAAGAACCTATTAGACATCTTTGTGCCCTGAAGAATTTATCTGCAGGAACCCATTGGGCAGGGTCTTTACTTCTAAATGTGTAGCTGTACCTGAAAATACTGCTTCTGTATTTACCTATATGCTGGCTTAGGGATGGCAACTTAACAATAGTTACTTACGGAGTGTAAAAATTATATCTACCTTTCTTTTGGTAGCTTCTCAAGTCTACCAAACAGAAAACGCAGAAAGGAAACTAAATAATCATTATGTGCAATGTTCTGCTAAATATGGAAGTTAACTGTGGAAGTGGGAATGAAAAAAAAGCACAAGTTGATAGAAAATGTATATTCCTTCCAAGATACACGTGTTTATGTTTGGATGTAGCCAAGGGGTTGGTTGTTAGCAAGCTGTAAGAAGTAAACACTATATTATCATTATCTCCTGCTGGATTCTGCAACTCTTACTCCTACACAAGAGACCTTACTCAATGGTTAACCAACCCACTTCATTAAGACTGCTTATTAAATAAACTATCATTCAGATTGAGTAGGAGTGTCAGATTAGCATAGTAAGCATTCTGTTTGAATTTCTTTATGCTTTTGTTCTGATTTCTTTTCATCATTGTAAACTCAAGGAGAACATAGAGCCTTTCTTAAATTGTGCTCAATAGCTTTCTTTCAAATAAACTATGTTTTATAGATTACATCAGATGTCATCTTCTCCTTCATCACAAAATGAGCCATATACCAGTATGCATAACCTGACTAGCTAAAGCTGACTTCTTGGGGACACCTTCTCTACTCCCTCCACCAGGGAGCAGGGCAGGATAGTGACTTCAGATACTTAAGTTATTCTTCCCTAATGCTGCCAGAAAATTATCCTGTATTTATCTTTCAACATACACAGAAAGCTACAATCACTGAAAACCACCTGAAAGAACAGCATTAACTAAAACAATAAAAATCAAGGTAACATATACAAAGCTGAACAAGTAGTAGCCATCACTGTTTCTGTTGGACAGAAACTAGAACTTCTATAATACTACTTAGTACACTGTTACAATTTCACTTATTTCATGCAGAATCCCTGCAGAAGTCTAATGGCATTAGTGCTCTCACTTTTGGTCTGCAGCAGATACAGCTACAGTTCTTTCATATTCATTAATTTCGTCTTGGCTGGCATTATAGGAAAAACACAGCTATACATTGTTTATACAATGACTAGCACCAGGGAGTACTGGCCGGCCCATGACTTGATCTTCTAAGAATGACAGTAATGAAGATGGTTCCCAAAGGAAGGTCTGCTTGGCAACTTTCACATCTAGCACAATTAATTTTTCTACCTTCTTTGAAAACAGAAACCATAGGGAAATGTGGTTTGTGCAACTGCTGCAATTTATATATATATATATAACAGAAATTTCCTGGAAATAGACAAAAGAAATATTTTATTGCCTGATCATTACTTATATAAAATAAGATAATGCTTTTTTGTATTTACCTAAATGGCATTCTAAACCATCAAAAAATGAAACCTCATTATTTCTGTTATCTTTGCATTTCCAATAGTTTAGATTTAAAAAAACTTAAATATTTTTAACCTCTGCATTTTTTTACAAGACACTCAAGGTATCTGAGGAACATATTAATTTGCTTCTTTAGACTCTTTATGTATTAATTATGCCTCTAGTATCACAATTTGCACCAAAAATAATTTGATAAAAGCACAATCCAGAGCAAAAGCACTTAAACTGAAATTGGGAGGCAGCTTCATGTAAAAAAATTCTAGTATCTTACCTTTTTAATAAAATTAATTAAAAAGTTAACATTAACACTAGAAAGCTGTTTAAATGTTTTACTTGGAAAAAAAAGTTATTTCTAATAAATTTTGATGAAATATTTTCATTAACATTTGAAATAAACTTCCAGCCATTTTTAACTTACACATTTCAAAGAATTTGCATATTTAAAACTATAAGAAGCAGAATTTTGTTTTCAGGTCATATTTGCAAAATGCATGAGGTTTTAAGTACCACAGTGTATTAACATCCAAAAGGTGCTTTGTGTTGTCACAAGACATAAGACTTATATTGAGATCCAGGTGTTAACTCTCTTGTGCTTCTGTGCACTGAAGCTAGATAAATTAGGTATTTCACAGGGTAGATTAGTAGAGCCCTCAATTTTAGTACCTTAGTATATAAATGCTAACACCAGAACTCTTAAATAAGGTAAGCATAGGATAAATAGTTCTTAAAGGGAAAAACTGTTGTCTCCGAAAACCTGAAGGCAAGACCTTCTACAATTTCTGTGTAATCATCAACCTTTTTATTCTGATAAGTGAAGAAAGTAATTCAAAAGCTTTAGCAAGACAATAATTTAAGCTAACCAATTCAAGAGGAAAACTGCAGGGAAAAAGCCCTTGACCAACTCTACTTTACTCTGTTGCATTTATATGGATCTATAAATGTTAGAGACAGAGTTTACATATCCACTTACTATTGGACGTGTTGAAACATATCTTGCCATAACGCAACTCCATCTGTATCCCTTCTCCTTTCTAACAGTCCACTTTAAATAATTACATTTTAAGGCTGGTTTAAAGTATCGCTTTAGGAGTACTCACATGGTTCACTACAGTGCAGTTACACAAATGGTATTGAGCAAACAAGAAAGACTTCAGGACCTTGGGACAACTGGTTAAGGGATCAGGAGAGCAAGGAGTACTTTCTGTACTTCCAGTTGCAGAAAATTATGAGGGAAGAAACAGTAAGAGCCACCAGATCAATATGCGGCTCCCAGCGTGGTGTCATCAGCAGAATTTTGGCTTTTTAAATCATGGGTTGATATACAAAACATCAGGACTGCTACTAACAGATGTATGTCATAGCAGGGAAAAGCTCTTTGCAGAGAAGTCAGTAAAGTTCATTAAAAGAACTTTAAATTAGACTTGAAGAGGGAAGAGGATAAAACCAGGCTCACTAGATATAAGCCTGAAGGCAATATTTCAATATTTGTGGGATGGTGTGCTAGCGAAGTCTACTATCTCAGTAAAGGTAGGGAATAAAGATCCATGCACCAGTAAAGATGTTGTGGTTACTGAAGTATCAGAAACCTCAGAAGTGCTTGAAAATGATCATGTAAGGATTTGGACTTCTTCCTCCAGAAAGGTGGCAGGATCAGTAGCCTAACCGCAGTACACCTAAACCTGTGCCTTAACCATGGGTAACAAATAGCAGTAGCTGGAAACATCTGGAAACCTATGATATAGTTCCCATCACTTGTGACTTGTGCAACCAGAGTACTATAAAGAATGTAAATTCTTCAGAAGGAATAAGCAAGGAAAGACAGGTGATCAGGTAACCCTGTATGTTAGGGAGTGTTTGGATCATCTAGAGCTAAATGATGGTGATGATAGTGTTGAGTGTTTATGTATAATAAACGTCCCCTAGGGCTCAGAAGTCACGGAAAGGATGATGAAGGGAAGTTGTGGAATCCCCCTCCCCAGAGGTGTTAAAAAAACATGTAGACTTAGCACTTGAAAACATGGCTTAGTGGACGTGGTGGGGTTGGGTTAACGGTTGGGCTTGGTGACGTTGGAGGTCTCTTCCAACCTATGATTTGATGAAAAGATGTCTAGTCATAATACTGTGACACTTAAGTGCATGGTTTAGTGGTGGACTTGGCAGGGCTGTATTGACAGTTGGTTAGTTGATCTTTTCCAACATAAACAATTCTATGATCTATGTACAGGGTAAAGTGTGACAAGCAAAGTAAGTAATATATTTTTATCAGTGTACTCATTTTCCTTTTGGAAAGAAAAATGATTTGTCTCAAGTCTTTGCAGGATTCTGGGACAAGTGGACAATAATGTCTTCAAACACAGCACTACAGGGGGCTCATCTGACATACTGTTATTTATTCATGATATACATATTCAGGAGAGCTAATTCAAGCCAAAATGCTTAATGCATAATGATGAGACTCAAGCCCTGTAATGTAGCAGGAAAACAGGAACGCTGAGGCTATTGTCCTGACAGAAGAAGGGCTGAACAGACAAGGAAGCATCTCAGATGACTGTTACCAAGTAGCAGAAATTTAGGTAGCATAAGACTAACAGGAAAAATACCTGAAAAATAATAACTGCTCATTAAAAATGTGTAGGCTTAAATTATCAAGTGGTGCTTTGCCATCAGAGAAGCTAGGTTTGAAGCTAGTATGTTAAAAAGAACCATTCTCCTCCCCTCTGTGATGTTATGGATTGAAAGACAAAATTCTTTTGCCTCAAGGTTTTAACTTGAATAAAAAAAATTATTAAAACTATCTGTATGAAATTGCCAAGTGTAATTGTGGTTAGGACTCAGTCTCCTGGACAGACCATTGGTTCCCCTGGGCTAGAATGGTAATGGTCAGCTTCACCTCTGTTCCTGGAAAGAACATGTTGTGGATCCTCTTGGAAACTATACTAAGGAACACGGACAACAAGGTGGTGTTTGGTGACAGGCAACTTCATTTCACTAAAGGCAGATGGTATGTGCCGAACCTTGCGGCCTTCTATGACAAGGTTACAGGTGCTGTGTATAAGGGCAGAGCAATGGATGTTATCTACCTGGCCTTGTGGAAAGCATTTGACACAGTCTTATGTGACATTCTTGTCTATAATAATAAAGAGACAAGGGTTTGACAGATTGACTTCTCAGTGGATAAGGAATTGTGAATGATCTCTGCGGTCATGTCCAATCTAAGCCATTCAATATTTCTGTAATTCTATGGTGAGCCCAAAGAGTTGAAGAATGTTGAGAAATTGGTGGCATTGCATGAGTGACAAAAGCTGACCAAAAGAGGTCACTATGGGTCTGGTATCACATGTGTTAAGGATCCTAATGTGTGCTGAAGGAGGGGTTCACAAAATGTCTGACCTTTAATCAATGGTAGGACTACATCCAACTGTGTGTTATTAAAAAGAGCCTAGAATGCTTTTGCCAGCTTACATTGCTGCCACTGAACACTTTTTTGGTTAATACTCTTTGATTTCTACAACCAGAGTAAATGTACATACATTTGTCTGTATCACCAAGGTTTCACTCTAGAGCCTCTGTTTTGTCTAACCAAAGTAATATTTTTCTGAATCATTCCATAAACATGTATTAATGACTGCATTTATAGTTCTTGTTAGTAGAACTGTTAAATATGTTTTGTTCTTTCTACCTTAAGATACTCTGAGATATATATTTAATGTGATAAATAAATATATCATTATTATACATCGATATATGAGAAAAAAAACCCCATCTCTTCATCCATAAAATAGACTTTGGCACAAGATACAGCAACATTGCTGAGATGGACACATGTCTGTTTCCCTATAGGAATTGCTATCATGTCATATAGACTTTAAAATAATTTTAAAATCCTCTTCTATATATTTGGATATACATTAATAATCCTTTCTTCCTTTATGAATTATAAGTATCCTTAACAATAGTTGATTTTATTAAAATATAATCTTCTAAATCACATTCCTTTTTTTTCAGTTCTTATGATGTTTACTTAGGCTTACACTTTCATCATAGTCTAAACTATTATATTTCAGATGGTTTGGCTTGTCATTCATGCTTTTTCATTGTCCTGCCAGCATTTACAACAACTGAAATAAAACACCAGTGATAATATTTTCCAGACTGAGGTATTAATTTCAAATACTTGTGTCTGTATTTCACACTAATTCAGTCTGTAATTGTCATACAGATTATAAAAGTGCAGATGAAGTGTTTTATATTGACTGTGTTTCAAAATTCAGCTGAACCATCCTTGATTTTGAATTTAAGGTGAATCCTACTGTTTTCTTACCCATTTGCTCAATCTAATGCCAAAAAATTTTTGATGTTAAATGTTTTGTGAAGCAATAAGGTGAGCAGCTCTACCAGCCCAACTCTAAGCCATTATATTACTGTTTGGAACACTGGTTTAACTCTTCATGATCTTTAGAACTAAAGTTTTTTGCAAGCATTAGTTAATTAGATCTTGCAAGGCATCAGGGAAGCCATTGTTCTACAAAATAGGAAAATGCTACACAGTTAAACAACTTACTTGAGTTCAAGCAACATTTTATCAGGCAAAGCTTTACAGCAGTACTGTGCTCTAATCAGGAGACATTTAGCCTTATAATGATGAAAGAAATTGAACAATGCAGAAGAGGGATGACAAATGCTTGCTTCATAATTAAAAGGTCTACACATAGAAGTTATCCGTTCTGAACAGAAATATTCAAACACTACACCACTTCAAATATGAACCAATCAGTTACATATTCTAAGAGCTGCTAAGTTCTTAAGTATAGTGTAGGTTTCCCCAAGTGTTTTGGACACAATGTCAGCTGAGCAGAATGAAACAGTTTCATTTTAAATTCTCTTACCATACTCAAATACAACAAATACTCAAATGTAACAAAGGTATTTGTTGGTACTTCATTGTGGAAATAGGTACACATTCCTAATGCCTATTTCCTTGTGTTAAGTGATTACTAATAGAGACAAGTTCAAAAGCGATACAACATACTGATCTCATCCATACTGGTGAACCTCAGCCATGTGTGAGCCTACTTCTGCTGGATGGAAAGACTCAAGACCACAGCACAACATAGGTCCTGCATAACTGTGAACATCAGATTATCATTTGCACAAAAAAGCATTGTTTATGCTTCACACTCTCTAGATTCCCTTAAAATTGTGTTGTGGTAATCAAGTGCAGCTTTTAGACAGCTTGTTGAGGCACTGCCACTGCACAATGACCTGTGCCATCCCCTACTTCTAACATTTCACAGACATACCAAGAACCAAAAAAAATACAAAGAAACAAGAGTATTTTATTGCAAGTAGTTTGGTTTTGCTAATGGATCTAGGTTGGTGGTTTTTTTTCTACTACTTTGGAAATGTACTCATAAAAAGGGTTTGTTAGTTCAGCCTGATATGCTGGACTGATTTGTGTCACACAGAACTGCAATGAAGCAGGTGCACATGTAGGGCGTTAACATGAGAAGTCTACTTGAGTGAGGAGGTCCCGAAGACTGCCACCAGTGCTCTGCACTTGCCATGTTGCAGAGAGGTTCCTTGACTCAAACTTGTCTCATAGACAGATTTTTGCCCTCTTTCTAAGCTTTCTTTTTTATTCTTTCTCCTTCTCCTATATTTTTACTGATGGATAAAAGTGAAAACGTATTTCCAGGCAACTTGCTATATTTACAATCAAGTGACATGGCAGCCAGACCATTACTTATCACCTCTCCATTAAACTTTAATAGATTAATCATCAATTATTGAGGAATTAAAGTTCAGATCCAGCTGTGTTGTCCCAGTTCAGTTCACAAGTGCCAACAAAGATACTTTATGGCCTATGCTATTGAGCATTCAGATTCTCAATCAACTCTTCAGCTTTCTAAAGCAGAAAAAAGATGATTTTTAAAGTGTGTATGCAAAAAAAACCAAACAGACAGATAATCAGAAATCTAAGGTGAAGTATGTGCTTGGGAATATTCTGATACTGTTTTATGAATAAACATTTTTACTTGAAAACTAGAAATGCCACCACTTGAAGAGCAAGTTTCTAAACTAAGCATATAATGTTAATCTGGAACATTATCCACAGACCACGTAACATGAGCAAATTCTTATCTGCTACACAGAGGCAACAATAAAGTGACAGTGATTTATGAGTATACAATAAAAGTAAAACTACCACCCTAAACATTCACAAACTTTGGATCTAAAATCAAGCCAGCTGTCACAATAGTTGATACAGGTTTTTAAAAACTCTTAAAATACAAATAATTGTAGCAGATAGTTTAGAAGCTGGATAATGCTTTCATCATTAGAAATAAAATTTTAAATTCTGCATTCTGTGTATATATACCTGAGCACCAAAGTACAGGACATGAGATAATGAGAATGAAACTAATTAGTACTTACACACACTTTAGTTTGGTGGTCACTGTGCACACACCATTAAGACAGGCTCTGTCAAGCAATCTTTCCCTTCCCCTACTCTGCCAATATCAGTTTACCTGACAATCCATCTACTTATTAGTATGCTGTTCAAGGTTGGAAAGAAATACCAAAGCAGTGTTTCTTAGCCAGTCTTCATTGCCATAAGGAATAAACAATGAACAGGGAAAACTTCATCACTAGTTCATTCTAGTCACTTGTAAACAATTTAGAAGCATAAGGAGACTTAGGGAGCAGGCAGGTAATTACTGAGATAAAAATTATATAAATCAGAGTATTGAAACTATCACCTGCAAATCCTGCAGGGGAAAGTGAAAACATGTATTGATATATAAGGAAGGGAGCTAATGTGAAATTATAAGTGTATTGCCATGTCATTTTGTTAGCTGATTGCTTTCTTTGATGAGGACAGCCTGGGAGATATCAGACAGAAATAATTTTGACTTTGACTATTACAGAAGATTCAAGTACATGGAAGAGGACACTGGAAAATAAAAAATCAGTGCTGTAAATAGAGACCATATGCATTAACTGTGGCACGAGCATTATTTAGATGAATTTAATTGTCGTTAGGAGAACACTAGTCATGTAAATAAAACCTCTTTACCCAATAGTCCTCCAAAATCATAATTGTTGCTATACCCAAAGGTTTGCTTCAGTCTCTTGTAGTAACCACCACAGCCTCATAAGAAGATTTTTAGCAAAAACGTACTGCCCTCAAATCACAAGTTACCATTGTGCCTAGACTCTTGTTAGAAGAGCTTAACATGCTGAACCTGCACACCAAAGGCTAAAGCCTACCTCCCTGGGCACATGGGAATCTTTTCTTGAAGTGGGTTAATAATTGGTACACAATTAATTATGGGTGGGATTGCTATTTCATTTGGTTTCCCATTTAGACAGAAGATGGCTCCACCAAGACCATTAGTAAAAATGTTGCGATGGTATCAGGGGGTGGTGAATAATTCGCTAACACTGCAAATAGCATCCTGATAAATAATGGATCACTGTATTCCTTGGAGGCCAAGAGATGTGGAGCTCAGGGTTTAAATCTGAGAAGACTGGTAAGCATGTCCTTAGGGCTGGACTCTAGTAAACAAATCCTTCTTTTCCTCTTACCTCAGAGCTTGCCATGCACGAAGGATAATTTTGAGTCTCTGGCTGACACTAAGTATGTGACATGAAAAATTTGGGTATTGCACAGTTCTTGTTCTGTTCCCAGAAGACATAAGATTTTGAGGGACTCTTACACTAGGCTACACACTCTGTCTAGTAGCACTAGCAGTAGAGGACTTGTCAATGTACCACTGACTACTGGTGGAGCACATTCACCACCTGTGTGTTCAGTAAATAAGTGCAGTTGTTGTGACATGCTCAGTGACACAGGTTCCTTTAAATAAAAACATCCTGGAAGAACACAAGTAGACTATGCTTACAACACTACTCTCTGATGGATATTATGAAGGAAAACAAGTAATGTTTCCTTCTGATCATACGGCAGTGTACTCAGTGACCAACACAATCTCTATGAAGTCCAGTAGGAAACAAATGTTTAAAAGGGCATGCATTATGGCTACCTAGATGTTTTTGTATTTTCCTGATGTTTTGAATTGTTGTTTTAAAGTGAGTATAAATGCATTCTGATAAAAATAAAGTTAATACATATATTAAAATAATTTTACTAGCTTTTAATAGAAATTATTTATCTTCCCATTTTCTCATTGCTGGCAGCAGGACAGAATAAAGCTGAACAGTCTTTTAAGGTGAAGAAAACAAAGGGAAGCTTTGTGATCATTGCAAATATATTTTTGTTAGTTTTGGAATAATTATTTTTTCCTCTTTCATACATTCACACACACACAACAATAAAGCATCTGACTAGAAATCATTTGCTACATGTATTTGACACAAATTTGCTGGCAAGCCAAATATACAAGACAGTATAAGTCTGTAGCTATACCACCTTGGGCTTTGATCTTGTCAGATCTCATAAACTAAGCAAGATTGGGCCTGCTGTGTAATTGGGATGGAAGACCTCCAAGGAAAACCCAGCTGTTGCAGGAAGTGGTGTTGGTCACTCAGTAGGTGGTATTCTTCATTCTGGCTCTGTACTGAATCAATGCCGTACTAAGATGCTGCTGGAGTTATTATCTGTGCACAGTACATAAATCTAAGATGCTGACCAAGCGGGCTAATTAGGTATCTCCTGGCACATTTCATAAGAGCTAAAATTGTTAACTGCAGCATCCTGGACTATGTCCAAGATGAGTAAATACATTATGCCAATTTAAATGTTCTCTACAGTTGCAACTGAATAAAGTATTTGAATACTTTTAACTCACTGTATACTGTTTTGTGTCATGTATTTACATTGCTAAACTGCCAAGTTTCACTCAAGAGGTGATGACATTTCACTGCGGGTAGAACTAGGTCTGGCATGGCCTATGAAACAACTTTGCAGTGAAAAGCATCTTGTACAAGTAAATATTTATATAGAGCACTTTTACTGGTATGCAGCTTGTTTCTCAGAATATTTAATAAGCTATAGTTATACCAATTCCTTTATGTGAACAAAACAATTAAAGTATTGTCTTATGTTTTCATTCTCTTAATAATTTAACACTTAAGTAACATTTATCATTGATGTGTAAATTTCGGCAGATGGAGAATCTTTTCCCTTAAAGTGAACTAAAATTAAAAAAACAAAACTAGACAAAGCTCCCTAGCTGCAAATATCTCTGAACACGTTTGTATTGGGTATTCCTTAGCATATAGAACTCTATTCCACACTGGTATAGAATTGATGGAGCCATTCAACAAATAGCATTATTAAAATCTCAATGTTATATGACGTTACTATGATGAAGGTTGGACTACTATCCTGAATTTTTATAGCTCTAAGATTTGCAAAGTTAAAATTAAAACTCCACACTCAGCTTTGGGTTTTAGAACTCTGCAGGAACCATAGGTAAAACATCAGCAAGAAATGAGATTAATGGTAATGTAATTTTCTCAGAAGAAAGAACCTCTTCTGTTAACATTCCAATTTAATTATTTAAGTGTCATTTAAAAAATTAACATGATATAAAAAGCTATACATTAGATTACATTTGTATAATTTTGCCAAGCCTGAAACCATGTAATTCAACACAATTTTATTTGGCAGGATTCATGTGAAAGGAAGACTATATTGAAATGTTCATTTTAATGACATCTTGCTTGAACATGTCATAATAATTAAAGGTATAATAACTTTATCTGCAAAACTGGCTGCTAGATCACTATTTTACTGTTGATCCTAGCATATGATGAAATAACTGTAGGATATTTTTTAAGGGAAGTGGAGCACTCAGAAAACTCTCAGAGATTCTTAATTATGTTGAGATCAATGATTTTTTTTTCAATGCAGGCTATCAAAAGAAAAGTAGTGATACCTGTGCTGTTCTATAGACTGATAATTGTGGACATTCTTGAAGGAGGTATGGTTCACTTGGGTGTGCATTTTAGTGTGTTCCAGCACATTTTATGCTGAAAACAATGTACAAAAAGAGTGTCCAAAAATTTACCAAGGGCAATGACAATGTTGCATTCCACAGCAAGTGCTTTAAATGTTAAAATGGAGAATCTAATGCTTCTAGAATTGCTCTTTTTCTTTCATACACTTTCAGGAGGAAAAAAAGAAATCTGTGTATTTATTTCTTTATGGTGGAAGGCTTTAAATGAGTTGGAAGTGGACTACAGCTTAAATATGTATATGTATGCATAGAAAAACTAAACCACATATGCGTCTTCCAACTCTCAACCCTCTTAGATTCTGTCCAGAAGAAATGTTTGACTCACTTCAAAATATAGATTAAATTGAATTTGAGTTCCCCATTAACAAAGGAAAAGTTTCAAATACAGTAGTTGAACAAAAGCTGAAAATACCCTTTTCCAGATACTTAAACAAAATTCTTTTAAAAATTAATTTTTTCATCATGATTTTCCTAGCCTCAATTCTACATTTAAGAGTCAGAGGAAACAATATTTTGATCCAGAAACAGAATTTAGATAAAAGTGGTTATAAACATTAATTTGCTTATTACTTTTTAATTCATGTACTATTTAAAAATGAGCTGACATAGCTGACAAACTTTAAACTCAGTTGTGGGAGGTAGGGAAGAATAGGGGAAACCCAAAATTGAGACATTTAAATTCAGACCTCAAATAAGCATGAATTACTCCTCCTGGTGTTAGCGGATGTTTTAAAACAGATGTGGCCACAGATTTCAAATACCTAAAGGTAGATTTCTAAATCCACATTTAGCATCTAAGTAATACTGGCTTTATTTCAGAATATATGTAGAACTGTAACTCTCACTGTTTTTGAAATAGCACTTCTGAGAGGTTATTCTTATCTCAATGCAAGGTTTCAAGCTTGGATAGATGTAAGCCTGAAAGTTATGGACAGTATTCATTAATTTGGCTTTTGCCAGAAAAGGAGTGATGTCTTTGAACTTGTAGCCACAAATCGCATTTATGGTCCTTTTCTAGTAAACATGCACACATGGTGAAAACAAACTCAACATAGACATTTCTTGTGCCACTGGTAAAACCGAAGAGAGGGATGGGCAGAAGGTAAATGTTGCTGAGGTCTCAGGACCACAGATCTCTCATCCTTTTGAAAGAGAAGTAACTCAGGTTCTTAAAGAACTGTTCTAGAAATCAGTGGTGGACACGTAAGATCAAGAAGTTGCTGTTTCTTAATGAGTCAACAAGGGCTTGTCTTAACCATGAAAAAAAAATAGATTAGTTCTTCTACTCATTTCACCAGAACTCTGAGTTGTTCCAAAAACTTTCAAAAGGAATAAACAAATGTATGTCAGCAGACAATATGGAGAAAGCATTTGAGGATTTGATTATAAAGTTATGTCAAGAAGATTAAAAAGAAAAATATATTAAATATCCTACTTCCTATCTCTACATATGTTATATTGTACTAATTAAGTATAAAAATTACTCTTTTTCACATTTAACATTTATCAACACAATTTGTATTCAATGATGCCAAAAAAGGGAAGGAAAGATAATAAACTACAGCAGACTTTAAAAAACTATGCTAAGTGCTCAAGGCTTTGAAAAAAAGAAAGGTCTATAAATAAAAATAAAACATCTTTTTAAGATAATTCATGTGTCCTCAGGTCTGCACAGTCCTAAAGTGGATTAGATGCATTAGAAGACTCATGTTCCTTCATTTTAAATAAGTATGAAGTCAAGAGTTAAGGGTTAGCCCAAAGATATGTGTTCCACATGGTATAGTGAAGAGGAGGAACATGAAATTGGCAGCACAGAGAACAACAAACCCATAAATTCTAAGTTGCTTTTTAAAACACAAATATTAACAGAAGAGAACAGTACCGGGCTTATACAACTTAATCCCAAAGTTTTAAAATCAACTGTTTCAGTAGCAGTAAATTTTTGCACAAACCTATAGTTGTACAAGTTAGTTCCCAAATGGTTTTATTTTAAAGATCATGAAGTTGTTCATATATGGCTAATGTAGACATCCTCTGCAAACATAGCAGTATTCAAATTTCATGTGTATATGTACATATATAAACAGAATGTCACGCATAGTTCTTTTGCAAAACTCTGATGAGCCATCAAATAGAAGTTTTATCCCGTCCAAATATGTTGTCTGTGCTTACTTTTGTAATTATTTTTAGCATTTTATATCAACACCCAAGTAAGCTTAGAACCAAACCATTTTAATATAAACCAGAAATACTTCCATAAGATGAATGTTACAAATAATGAGTTAAACAGATACGTAATTTTTTAATCGACCACTGACTGAGGTCACAGACTATTTAAGATGGAAATGTACCTCTGTGTACTTCCTGTTTCCTCATGCATGACACTCAAGATAAAATACACACTCTAAATCTGGTATTTCCTTAAAATACTTAACACACTGTTGAAGACTTAACCTCAAATCACTTGCACTAAACAGAACAAAAATGTTTTGATGTTTATGAAAAGCTGCCCTGAACTCTCTTGAAGTTGTTTTCTTCCAGATTGGTATGGAAGTGCTTCATATAGAACCTTTCTTGTGGAATTTGACTCTCCAAATTCCATCTCCAGACACAAAGCAAAAGTGTAGATGTTGTAGAGATTTAAAAATCGTATAACTGAGAAGCAGTTCTAGAAATCAATGCTACCACAGAGAAGGAAGTTGTGTTTTCCAAACTGTTTTTTCAATCCACTTTCATTCCATCTTACAATGTTAAATGCCAACACTGGCGCAGTAAGTTTTTCCTTTTTGTACAAAGCTCTGACAGAAACTGATTGCAGCAATCTTGGTCTAACCCAACTATTGGGGCAATGACATTGGCTGAGATCATCCTAGACGGAGGATTGGCAATTGTGTACATACAAATGCTGGCTTATTTCCTTATGTTGTTGGTTTTCTGTATGTTGTGTGGGCCCCCACTAAATTATATACTGCCTGTTTGTTGTGTATTGGGTTTTTTTGTTACTCAGGAGGTTGCATGACTTCATTTCTACAGAAAAACACTTCATGAAATCTTAATTTACATCAAAGTAGCAGCTATTTTCTTTTTAAAAAAAAAAACAAACAAAGGACAAAAAAAACCCAAACAAACCAAGAAACCTCTTAGATTTAAACTCTCAGTATTGCAACTGAAATTTTTCTTTTGATTACTTTTCAAAATGTTTTAACCTTCCTTTTATTTTTTTTCTGTAAACTTTGTGTCTGTGAATTTATCCATAAAGTGCTGAGAAATAATACAGTATTTTAATATAGAGAACAAACTCCTTGAAAAATGCTCTGCCATTGTAAAAGCTCCATTCTTCAACTGGATTAAAAGTTTAAAAAGACACAGACTTCCATCGAGCATGCCACATAAAATAGCAAGCAATTAGTCTTTCCACTCACTCTTTTGATGCTCACATTTCAACAGTTGTTCTTTTATTTAAATATCAGATGGTGCTGATAGCTGTACGGTGAAGAACTTTGTTCTCTTCTATAGCCTTTCCAGTTATGAAAACTATTATGTACGCAAGTGACAAAGGTAGACCCCAGTGGAGGCTGTGTTACTGAAAGGTGTACAAAATATATTTTTATTTTTATTTTCCTCTTCAAATCCATTACAAAAACTAGCACAAAGGCCTCAATCAACATATAGTTACAGTGATGGGAGGGACTGGTAGCCCTTCTATTGCCTTATTATAGTTTGTATGGGAAAGAAACTTAAAATACTACTTATAGACATTCAAGATCCCCAGCATGAGGAAGATGGTTTCTGAGTCTGGGGTCATACACAATAATATTGCACAAGACCATCCCCTTTCTGTGAAAGAGCTGGCTGAGTTCCTAACTGGGGATGGCCACTCGTTTCTGCCATCATTAACATTTTTTCATGACCCTAGAAGACACAGGCACAGATTACATGTGATATGAAAGACGTTGCAGCCTATGCTGTTCTGGAGATAAGGCATGAGGAAGTAAAGGGGAAAAGACATTCAGATAGATGAAGGCATGTGGTGGGTTTAGCAGTAGAAAAATATATGTCCTTCCAATTACAGTAATTGCAGAATAGGGCACAGAGCCATGACATACTTTACATTTTCCTGATTCTCAAGTCAACTCACTTTGCAGAAGACTGACTGATTGGAAGTCAGTCTTCTCTAACACTTCTGACCATGTGTATCTATCTGAAGTTAGGACAACCCTAACAACTCTAATTTCTAGGAATAGCCTAAAAATCCCCACAAATTTCCAACTTGCAGAATGTTTATTAAATTCACAATCAAACCAATGCATTAAATGTTCACCATAGAACAAACCCTCAATTTTCCATCCCAGTTCTGGAAATTAATATGTTCCTATAAAGAACACAAATGTTCCTATAAAGCACATAAAGAAAGCTCCTAAGCATATAAAGAAAACTTGTGCTTTAAGAGTGGGTTGTAATTTTTTTGTTTCACTGAAAATATCAATTCTAAGTCACATTCACATGACTGCCACCTGATAATTCAGAAATGCTCAAGCAGTTGCATGGATTTTTAACATGAAGGAACAGATTTCTGGTCAACTTTCCTATTTTTGCATTTCTGCAAAATTAAAGTCCCGGCTTTGATCACATACATGCATTTAATCTTGGAACAGAGCACAGAAATTTTCTTTCTAGGGGACCACAGTTGATGTTTCTGGTAGCTTGATCTACAACATACTAGTAGATTCTGATTGCCAAAATCTGATACCTTCTTAAATACATGCACAGGCAGTGGTATTATTGATCAGTGTTTGAGATACTGCATGGAACTGGAAGTAGAATATGCATAAATGAAACAGTAAGGAAGCAATCAAAAAATAAATAGTTTTAAATAATATTTTCCACCAATCTGTCTAGACAGAATAGGAACAAAGGAAACTGCAGATGTAAGGGAATGAGAAGTTACGTAACTAGGATGGAAGCAAAAACCACAGTAATATCATGCAATCTGAATGTATATAACAAAATACTAAACTGTTAATTAACACTTTAAATGGAGAGCCTTACATGCTCATTTATATGTAATTACTGAGCTTCCATAGGATTTTTTATAGTAAATGAGTTTGCACTGATTTGATTAAGAGCCTGCTTATATGAGGTGAGCAACTGCATAGATGTTATATTTCTATTACATAGTTATTAAACCTCAGTAAATACCTTTCTAAGAATGATTTGGTGTTTAATTAGCATACAATAGCTCTCCTCTTTAAACTAAATTAAATTCCTATTTGAGGTACTTAATTTAAACTGTTAACCCAATGTGCATACCTGCAAGGTAGTAATTTCAGATTTGTGATAGCAGTCAGGGTCTGGTAATTCTGTAATGCTGAAGGTTAGAAATAGTGAAAATGCCTGCCAGCCAAAATGACAAAATCTGCCAGAAAAGCACATCTAGACCTAACAAATAATCAAAGATACCGGGACAGTGCCCTATCCAGGCTTGCAAAAAGGTGACCATGGTGTTCTTGGAGATGGCTGAACACCCATTTGCTGATGGGAAGTGGTGAATTATTTTTGCTTTGCTGGAGGATGTAACTATTACTTTACTTATAAAATCATCTCAACCCATGAGTTTCCTTATTTTTACCCTTCCACTTGTTTCAGCATCCTGTTGAGGGGAGAGACCAAGCGACTATGTGGGGCTTAGCTGCCAGCAGCAGTTAAAAGTATCACAGTGAAGGAGAAGCTACGGAACGCTTCCTCACAGATAAGCTTAGAAATGTTTTAGTTTGGTGTCACTTTAAGTGAGTCTTCAATGGCACAGGTGAATGTATTTCTTTCCTTCAGAAATTGCCACTAATTGAAGATTTAATCAGAAAGTTTAAAGTTTACATGTTGTATCAGCAGATTGTTAAATATTGTTCTTCCTCTCACCAGAAAAATGAACAAAACTTTTATGTTAAAGGCTTTATAAATTAATCAGGTTACTGCTGAGATAATTAATTTATGATATTGCTAAGGATGAGAACAAATTTGATCATTTTACTTCCATAACTAGCAATAAAGGTTATAATGACAAAACCAACTACAATTCATAACAGAGGCAAATTATCTTACGTAACTTCACACCTAAGAAATGTGTTTAGGATAAAAGCAAATACTTATAGAATGTACTCTGTATACTGAAGTAAACTATTCTCAGACAAATGCTATCAGATGCTTTGATAGCCCCCAGATAGCCCCATCCACTGCACAAAATTCTCCAAACAGCTTTGGAGAGATATGCTTGTTATATTCTACCCTGAACCAGATAAAATGCCAACTAACAGTTTATTACTATATTTTATGACTTTTAAACTCTTCTAGGCATAAAGAACTTCAAATCTCTGCCCATTAAGCACGTTACATTCATTTAATCCCATCAGTCATCAGACATCTGATTACTTGGCTTCCTTGGTATCCTGATACTTTGAAAGTTGAATTACTCAAATATTTGATCAAAGTTTTTGCAGACACTTGTGAAAAATAAGCTTGTGCATTTTTTTGCAATCAAATCTAAAGTTAGCTGACATATACCTTGCTCCACATTGCATTTCTACTTCAAATACTTTATGGAAATTTTTGTTTTCTGGCAGTTGTTTTTCTGGTAGTGAATCCTACAGGTTATAGCTGTCTGCCTTTTTCCATTATAAAGTGGTCTTTTGTTGCTTTTAAGCTGTTAAACTTTAGCTGTTTGGATTGCATTTTCTATGGTAGGTGTTGGACTTCAGGTATTTTTAATAAAAACACAGTTCTCCCAACAAAACCTGTTAACAATACACTCTGTGGATATAAGAAAATGCTAACATTCATTTTACTGAGACTTTCAGCATATTGCTGCTTACTTTCACACCTGCACACATTATGTAAAGCATCAATTTTGTCTCAAGCCTATTCTCAGAATTCCACACCAGTTCAGCCAAATTAAAAAAATATGCAAAACAGTTAACACCCTTTTTTTACATCAGGAACATCCTGAGAATGCCCTATCCAAGATATGTAGCATGGCTAGGCTTCTGTGAATGAAGAGACAAAGCAAATAGAGATTAGTAGAAAGGTAGAAATCAACTTGCCACTTGAGTAATCAAGGCAAGACTAGAGTGATTAGTAGTAATTACAAATGTAGTAGCTTTTGAGGCGGAATTTAAATGAGGAGAAAATTGTGGGTGTTAGCACAGAGCACCAACATGCTTGAAGGAAAAATGGATGAGCAGGTGATCAAGGCACTTGGTTGCAGAAAAATTACTGCTGGTGAAACTGCCTAAGTAAGTGCTCATGGTCATGAACAAAGGATTGCAAAATTTAGCCTGAAGTTTGTAAACACACACCAAATAAAAATTACCAGCCTAATCCCTGCCAAAAGAAACATGAGGAAAATAAAATATTAAATTCAATGTTGCAGTAAAATGATTAATTAATTATGATACTAAAAGATAAACTTTAAAATATAAGATAATAGCATATTTTTTAATTACATACTAAGTGTAGTCATTACTCAATTTAAAAGAGGCTGTAATGCTCTATTACAATGTGACTATTTCTAAAGCTATTACTCAATTTTATTAAGGGAGGAAGAATTAAGTGCTATATAAATCATGTATACGAAGAAAGTATATGTAAGATAAAGTATAATAATTATTGACATATCATAAATCTATTGCAAGTCCAAAGGAGATTGTGTAATGAGAAAAAGAAATCTAAACAAAACTCTTGAAAATACAACATTCCATTTGCTATAATTAATTTTTTTTCTGTGGCTTGTGATCTTCAAAGGTAAATGTAAATCATTTAGTTAGTTTTTAAGATTACTGTAATTTGCAGTCACACACGTGGGCACAGTGTGTGCTCCAGAGCATGTGAAGTGCAAGAAAGTTGTCAATGCTGTTTGATTCAAGGACAGTAGTGGGTTTTTATCTGTATAATTTATCCTATATAGTTTAACAAACTCTTTTGGTGTGTGTGAATGTCAAATGGGAGCATTTTATTTTGGATGGAGACTTGGCTTTCCGTCAGGACACAAAAGAAATCACCCATGATCCACAACTTAAGGAAAACAGTTTCAGTGGGATGGGTGTGCAGATCCTACTTTGTTGCCTAAATCCAAAATTCAAATCTTCAAAACTCTGTCTAGATGCCACCATTTGCAGAATTAATCCTTTCAGCTTTCTCAGGTGTTTGGTACTATGAATGCTCCAAAGTCATGACAAGACCTGAGTTTTGGCTTCACAAAGCAGAATATGATTTATGATTTGTACCCAGCAAGAAAACACAGGTCTGCATTCTCAGAGCACCTTACTTGGGCTATGTTTGCTATTGAAGGAAGACAGAGTAGGAGTTCCCTGCATTTCATTCAGTCTAATGAACTCATTGAAGAAGCAGAAGCTCAAAACTCCAATTATTACCTTCATGAGGACCCATAAACCTAATTATACCCCCTTTATTCACTTCAAGTGAATTCTAAGAATCAGCATTTAAATATGTGAGTAGAAGAGGACATTTAAACATTCTGCACCCTTTGATGCTCTTCTGTTTTGCATGGGCTTCCTCAGTACTCGTCAGACTAACTAGTAGGCTAACCTTAGTTAGCATGTTGGAGTTGCAAAACCTAAAATCCCCTGTGTGAATGAATCCTGAATATTAAATACTAAAATGCTCACTTAAATGAAGATGGGAAAATAGTACTGAAGACCTTATATTCCTTCATAAAATAAATTTTTGTTCTGTATAACTAAAGCTTTCTGTAAAAGTCAACAAACTAAACTTACTTCAGCAAACAAATGCACGTTGCGTTGTCTCAACAAAATTTCTCCACTTTTTTTTTCCACTGAAAAATACCCAGTTAGATTTCCTGTGTTTCAATATTAATCCAAAACCTGTTGCTAATTCTGCACACATCCTCCTATCTGTGTGGTCAACTTTTATCAACCAAAGTGGTTACTCCTGTTAAAATTACAATAACCCTACTTGAAATCTTAGAAATTTAGATCTTAAGAAGAAAAGAGAAATTCTTCACTCTGAGGGTGCTGAGGCACTGGAACAAGTTGCCCAGGGAGGCTGTGCATGTCCCTTCCCTGGAAGTGTTCCAGGCCAGGCTGGATGGTGCCCTGGGTGACCTGGTCTAGTGAGAGGTGTCTTTGCCCAAGGCAGAGAGTTGGAACTTGATGATCTCTAAGGTTCTTTCCAATTTAAATCATTCTATGATTCTATAACTTATAAGACATATTCATAGTCTATAGAAGGTCACTCAAGTTCTTGTAGGATCATGTTTCTCTAATTGATTATTGGTATGAAAAATAAAATAAACTGTATTTTCATTGTAGGTTTACAAAACAATGTAAAGCATTTGGCAAGTCCAATAGAAGACAGAAGTACAGAAGAGAGGAGGTTACCACTTAACACTCTACAAAGCCTATACAAGAAGTGGTTCTTAAGCCGTCTGTTCCCCTGCATTTGAACTGAGCAGATATTTTTGCTTTGTTAATACCTTTTCTCTCCTGCAATTCTGCTATAAATTTGTGGGTTTTTAAATGCATATTTGCGATGCACTATAATAAATAATTAGTATAACTTATTGATGAATTTAGTGTCCTAAAATAGTAATTCTGAGGAAGTTCTTTCTGTCCATTCTTAACAACGATGTATGCATTACCATAAATGTATATATAAATATAGATATAAAACTAACTCATTCTTATTTCAGAGGCAGACTTTCCTTACATTTATCAATGTGGTAGCACTGCAAAACCATATCAGTAAAATGTTTGACAGTATATATCAAAGTCTCTTTTTCTTCCAATACACTAGTACATTTCTTTGCTTATAATTGATTGTCTTGCATTTGCAAATATGTGGGAAAAGCCAGCTACTGTAAAGATTACATCACTAACATTTTTTTTCAGGATAAACAGAAATAAATACAGGGAGAAAGACAGAAAAAGGAATGTTTTTCATTTTATTGCTTAATTTTCATTTCACTTATTACTTTGACTTTCACAGCTTTAATGTTAATACTGAATATAAAATTAAACCAACACTTACTTATTTTTAAGGACTATTCCAAGCATAACTACTCTTGCTGTATGGATGGGAAAACAGGACTGGAGACTGAAGAAAGATGTACTCCCACAGCCTACAGCTGAGGCATTTTTTATAATAAATCAAAACAGGTCCAGAAGTTCTCGATATTGAAGGATTAACAAGATAATTCTTGCATCTTAAACTTGATGGTAACCTCACTCTTCATATAATAATTAAGGAAGACATGATTTCCTGCCCTTGGTGAATACGGTTCATGGTAAGATGCTTCTGTCATCTTGTATGATAAAAAAATAAACCCTTAGTCTCTCTTCAATTAGTTGAGTCTATTGCAGAAGAAAATTCAGGCTTATAATTTCACAATGTATAATTAGTACCTATAGAGGTAGTATACAGGCACTGATTTTTAGGACTAAATTAGGTGTTGTCACACTCAATGTTTTAAGGCTAAGGCGACTTAGGAATTCAGGTTGGTCAAGAAAATTTCTACACGCCATTCACATTTTCAGGATTACAGAATAATTCAGTTCAACAACTTGAACTCATGACATTTAAATTTTTGTGGAAAAATACCAAAGGTCTTACCTCCATCTTACCATACAGCAAACATATGCATATCCAAAGCTTTAAACATTACTTTCTTTCAAAGAGTCTAGAGCTTGGAAATTAATTTTCTTTCATATTGAGAAAACACTAGAGAATTCATCATTCTGGCGTATGGTTTACTCTGTATGTGATATTTGTTCTAAAAAAATCAGGACTGCCTGTAATAAACCTAGTCCAATCCTTCACCTGTATCTATGGATGCCTACCATATCCGTTGCCGTTGAGAACATCAACATTTACCATACAAAGGAACGTGGTCTCAGGGTGGCTTAGGCCTATAACAGAATGTACTCCCTGATTTTAACATGAAAACCCTCCCCAAAATTCACCTCAGCATGAAGAAACATCTTTTACCAGAACTACTCTGTTCTCACAGAAAATTTCACACTGTTCTGCAAGAGAACCTATCTGGTAATCAGTATCTATTTGAATTTGTCAGCATTCAACAGGAGTGGGATTGCTCCACAAGGGAATGAGCGAGGACCTGAAGTGACACTAGTGGAGGCAGAGCAGTGGACTCTCCCGTAGGGTGCAGTCCTCTAAAATCTCAGCATAACAGGTAGAAAAAGTTGTTTCACACTGTGCAGACAAGTGTATGCGTGTTCAGAGACTATAACAAGTTTCTGCTTAACCATCCACTTATGTCCTGCTGCAGATCATAGTTTATACAGTGGTGTCTGTCTTGCAATGTAACTCAGGCTACAGCCTGCAGTTGGAAACTATCTATCTGTAGAAAATCCACATGACTAGTAAGCCAGATAACCCTGTGGGAACAGCCTACACAAGTTTGTTACCTGGTAACCTAGTGTGGTCACTGGAGAAGTAAAATCTGCCATAATATGATCATCCATTATTATGAGTTCTACCACTGGGATGCTGTCTACAAGAATATTTTTTAAATAAATGTGAACTCCTCATCTTTTACCACACAGTAGGAGAACGACTAGTTAGTGGATAAAGACATTTTTCTCTGTGTGTTGCAAAATAAGCCATAGAGGAAAAAGACCAGCTGGATGAATAAGGAAATTTTGAAAAAACTAAGAGAAAAAGGGCGAGGTCACCCAAATCATGTATTGAGGAATTGTCAGGCTGTTTAGGAAGAAAATTAGGGAGGCTGAAGCCCAACTTGAACTCAGGCTGGCCACCACTGTTAAGGATAATGTGAAGAACTTTTATAAATATGTCAATGATAAAAAGAGGGGTAGTAATAACCTCCACTCCTTACTGGACATGGAGGGAAATTTAGTAACTAGACATGAGGATAAGGCAGAGGTACTTAATGCCTCCTTTGCCTCTGTCTTCAACAACAGGGTAGACTGTCTTCAGGATGACTACTTACCTAAACTGGTAGACAGGGATAGGGTACAGTGTAGTTCCACTGTAATCCAAGAGGTACTAGAGACTTGCTGATCCATTTGAATCCCCACAGGTCCATGGGACCAGATGGGATTCACCCCAGAGTGATGAGATTGCTGGTGGATGAACTTGCTAAACCGCTCTCTCCATAATTTATCAGAAGTTGTGGATCACAGGTGAGGTCCCAGATGACTGGAAGTTGGCAAATGTGACCCCCATATACAAGAAGGGTCAGAAGGATGATCCAGGTAACTATAGACCTGTTAGCCTCACCTCAGTTTCGGGCAAAGTTATGGAACGGTTAGTGCTGAGTACTATCATGCAACAACTGTGTGATGGCCAAGAGATTAAGCCCAGTCAGCATGGGTTCAGGTGGGGTAGGTCTTGCCTGACTAACCTGATCTCCTTTTATGATCAAGTGACTTGACTGGTAGATGAGAGGAAGGCTGTGGATGTGGCTTACCTAGATTTTAGTAAAGCATTCAACACGGTTTCCTATGGTATACTCTTAGCTAAGATGGCAGCAAGGGGCTTTGACAGGAATATTCCATGCTGGGTCAGGAACTGGTTGGATGGATGAGCCCAGAGAGTGGTGGTAAATGGTGTCGCATCTAGTTGGTGACTCGTTACTAGTGGTGTCTCCCAGGGCTCAGTGTTAGGTCCAGTCCTATTCAACACCTTCATTGACGATATTGATGATGGCTTGGAATCCATCATAAGCAAATATGTGGATGACACCAATCTTGGAGCCCATGTCAATTTGTTGGAGGGTAGGAGGGCCCTACAGAGGGACTGGGACAGACTGGAGAGATGGGCAGACTCCAATAGGATGAGTTTTAACAAGTCCAAGTGTCGGGTTCTGCATTTTGGTTATAACAACCCTAGGCAGAACGATAGGCTGGGAATGGAGATCTTGGAGAGTACTCAGGTAGAAAAAGACTTGGGGGTATTAGTGGACAGTAAAGTTAGCATGAGTCAGCAATATGCCCAGGCAGCCTGGAGAGCTAATGGCATCCTGGCCTGTATCAGGAATGGTGTGGCCAGCAGGGAGGGGAAGTTATCCTCACCCTGTATTCAGCACTGGTTAGACCACACCTGGTGTAGTGGGTCCAGTTCTGAGCCCGTCAGTTTAGGAAGGATGTTAAGGTGCTGGAACCTTAGGAGTCCAGAGAAGAGCAACTGGAATGGTAAATGGCCTGGAAGTTAAGCCCTATGGAGGAGAGGTTGATGGAGCTGGGTCTTTTCACTGAAAGAGTGATCAGATTTTGGAACGGGCTGCCCGCAAAGGTGGTCGGGCTGCCGCCTCTGAAGGTGTTTAGGGTTAGTCCGGATGAAGTGCTGAGTGGCATGATCTAGATGTCAGATGTTTAGGTTTACTTGGTTGGTTTTAGGTTGGACTGGATTATCTTTAAGGTCTTTTCCAGCCTCATCATCATTACTGTGATATTCAAATTAAAATACCTTTCTGAAGCCAGTTCCAGTGGAGAGGAATCTAAAGTTTAACAAAGCTATCTTTCACTTCACTTCCTTGTCTTAAAAGTTTCCTTAATTGTACTTTCCAAAATATTATACAGTAAACAAGACTTTTGCTACAATTACACATTTTTGAGTATATTTTCTTTCTCTTTCTCTTACGTAATGTGTCTTTGAAAAAGTAGAAATACATTTATAGTCTTCAAGCCAGGTTGACCTGATCTACCACAGTAATTTAATTTTTCTTGCTTGTAATTTACTTCCTCAGTGTGTTAAAATTTTATTCTTCAAACATCTTTGCTGACCATTGTCTGGCTTAGACATTAAAATTATATTCATATTTATATGTCTCTACAGAGACATGATAGATTTTTGCCCTTTGTACAGTAAAATCTAGTGGCATTTCAAGTTCTTTTCTGCAAAATCCACAAGAACTTTCTGAAAAGACACTGATTGTGTAGTAGCCTTTTAATGCTTTATCAGAGAACTTGGGCTGCTTCTGGGTTAAAACTTAAAGCAGAACTGATTTTAACTATACTGTGCTTTGCAGTTAAGCAGACATGTTTTTAATCCCTGTGCTTATGACTTTTTACAAGAAAGAACTGCCATTAAACCAATTTCTTTTTGTACATATTTCACACTGCAGAAATGACAGCATAACTTCCATATAAAGCAGACTAAGAACAAAAATGAAACCTCTAAAACACAGATTTTCATAGATACGTTGCACTGATATATCAGAGAGTACATATTAACAGTTATACTACAGTCAGTGCCAAACAACACTGGGTCCTTCTGATCTCTGGTACAGAAATCAAAAGAGTAACATTAATCAAATGTCAGCATTCAACCCAGCACTGCGATTTGTATTATCCAGAGTATTCTCTTCATAACAGTTATATCCAGGTTATCTTTTGCAATTTTGTACCTCAAGGTGGTGAATGTTTTAAAGGTATAATAATAAATCTCTGTATCATTTTTCTTTTGAGAGGACTTGATTTATTAACAACACAAACTGCAGTACAAATGTACATACCATGGGTCTACAGAACTCATAGGACTTTGCAATTTTACTCAAAACTGCTTTGATTGCTCTGAGTAGCTCATCAAGGTAATAATTACATGTAAGGTATAACCTGATTTGAAAAAAGTAGACAATGAATACATGTGTCAAAAAGCTAAAATTGCAGAAAACCTTAAAGAGAGAAGCTTATTAGAAAGTAGGTGTTCAGGATGTTCAGAATGCAGCCACCTTACAGTAAGGTGCAGTTTCATGAACAAGGGAAAAGAAGGACAATGACACATATGGCTAGTTGGTTGCTTTGTGGCACAGCTGCAGCTGAAGCTGTGCTGTGTGAACTCAGCACTCACTGTTCAAGCCTATGCAAAACAATTAGTGAGTTTGGAAAACCTCACCAGCTGTGGACCTCAACTTATAGACATCTTATTCTGGAAGACACATGGGACCTCCAAAAAAGCTGGCTTATCCTTAGTTATTTCATAGCTGTATTAACCAAATTTTGAAACATATTCATAGGTAAAATGTTAAGCTTAATCTCTGGTTTTTGTTGATACCCTTTTTATTGTGCCCTTGTACTCAGCCCTAGTGAGGCCTTATCTTCAGTACTCTGTTCAGTTCTGGGCCTCTTATTGTAGGAAAGACACTGAAATGCTGGAGCATGTCCAGACAATTACCAAACTCATGAGGGCTTTAGAGAACAAGTCATATGAGAGAGATGGGCAGGTTTAGTTTGCAGAACAGGAGGCTGAGTGGAGACTGCCTTGCCCTCTACAAATGCCTGAGAGGAGGTTGTAGAGAGTTGGATGTTGGCCTCTTCTCCTTGGTAACTAATGACAGAACCAGGGGAAATGGTCTGAAGGTAAGGTAGGAGAGGTTTAGAATGGATATTAGGAAGAAATTCTTTACAGAAAGAGTGGTGAGGCACTGGAATGGCCTTCCCAGGCAGAAGGTTGAATCACCATCCCTGGAGGTATTTAAGAAGAGTGTAGACACAGTGGTTTGTGACAGGCTAGAGTGGCAGGCATGGAAGGGGTTTTCCATTGATGTATTACTTAGGTTTTTAGTTGGTGATTATTCTGTGATTCTGAAAACAGCTGTCCTAAGTCTTTATACCCAGACTGGCATTCTATTATCTGGATCCTGTAGGATACAAAAAGCTGAAGTAAATGGTCTCCAAACTTGACAAGACATAGAGTTCTTCACTTCTTTCAGGTCTCTGCACTAGAGAACAGCCTTTTGACTTGTTCCCCTATGCACAAAGTTACGCAATTTGATGCAAACTGCTGTCACACTTTTATTGTACTTCTGTTTATGAGTAGTTAATAAATTCTGAAATAATTGGATAGCCAAAAATATTATTCAAGTACTAGGATGTATTAGGAAGTTCTACCAGGTACCAAAGTCTGAACACCGCAATTCTCTCTTCAAAATGACTTACCTGCTCTATTTCACCTTTTTAATCCCTACTGTAGAACATATGCAGGCAACATATAGCAAGACAGCAAATTGGTTCCTCAAGCTACTGAATGCTTGGTTTTCTACTAGAACATCATTGTCCCAAAAACATTCTAAAGATTCTTTGTGACAGGAACATTTTTACACAGCCTTGCACGAGGAACAGATTTTTCCTGTTGCATGCAGTCTTTCAAAGAAGGAGGGAGGGAAAATAGCCTAGACATGCTGATCTTGGGATGATAGCATTCTCAGAAAACCAGGAATTTCTTATGCTACTGAGAATGTTATTCATTATAAAAGAACTTGTCTTGCGCTTCATATTCAAACAAATTCTGTCATATTGTTCTCTCCTAAAGAGAGGATTAACTTGGATTTAAATTTTTTAAGGTATTTCTTTTCTTAATATCATCTGACATTACTAAAGTGAAGCCCCTCTACTCTGAGAAGTAAGTCTTCTATTTATAAGTGGCCCATATACTTACCATACAGAATATACCATACAGAATGGTTCACTTTGTTCATGTGTTATTTGCAAAAACAGAGGTGGAGTTCTAACAACATACTCTTCAAACCACATTCACTAACCTAAGAGGATTGTAGTGTTCTTACAGTAGTGCATAGAGTTTCTGGTGTAGGGGGCCATATCTTCCTATATAGCAGGAAAATACTGCTTTGTAACAAAAGCTTCCCACTATCTGCTTTATTGTCCTTGTAAGCAGAGTCAAGTAAAATTGTCTTGTCAAGTAGACACAGAGCAATAACTTCTTTAATTGTTGCTAGGTCCCAGTGAAGGTTCAATTCAATGACTGTTGAACTGGAACTGTCCAACAGAGACCTGCAGCTGGCTATGTTATGTCTGGTGTTTAGAGCACTCTCCTACATACCTGACAATCTGCCTCAAAGCAGATATGGGAGCCCCAATGAGGGTGTTCTCCACATCAAAGGGCATGCTGGTTGTGTTTATGACAGGTAGGCATGCAGTCCTAAAATTAAATCTGTAATTCTGAAATTGAATTATTAATTCAATTAGATTAATATTTTGAGGAAAGACTGGTTTGATGCTTACCTCAAAATGTGTGTTGGTTTGTTCCGGTTTTCTGGTTTTACTGACAAAGTTAGAGTGAAGGAAAATGAAAAGGATTTTCAATTTGTTCTTGACTACTATTAACCATCAGCTTACAAGTCAAACTCAAGTTCAGGTGATTTGGTACAATTTAGCACACCAAGGACAAGAGGGTCATTAGGGACAGTCAGCATGGCTTCACCAAGAGGAAGTCATGCTTGACCAACCTGGTAGCCTTTTATGAGGGCATAACGAAGTGGATAGATGATGGCAGAGTGGTGGATGTGGTCTATCTTGACTTTAGGAAGGCATTTGACACAGTCTCACATAGCATCATCATGGCCAAAATGAGGCAATGTGGAGTGGATGACTGGTTGGTGAGGTGGATTGTAAACTGTCTGCAGAATAGAAGCCAAAGAGTGGTGTTTAATGGGACAGAGTCTAGTTGGAGGCCTGTATCTAGTGGGGTCCCCCAAGGATTGGTACTGGCACCAGTCCTATTCAATCTATTTATTAATGACTTGGATGAGGGATTAGGGATCACTGTCAGCAAGTTTGCTGATGACACAAAGCTGGGTGGTGCCGCCAACACCCCAGCAGCCTGTGCTGGCATTCAGTGAGACTTGGGCAGGCTGGAGAGCTGGGCAGAAAGAAATTGAATTCAGTACAACAAGGGGAAGTGTAGATTCTTGTGTCTGGGCAAGAACAACCCCAGGTACCATTACAGATTGGAGACTGACCTATTGGACAGCAGTGTAGGAGAAAGGGATCTGGGGGTCTTAGTAGACAGCAGGATGACTATGAGCCAGCAACGTGCTTTTGTGACCAGGAGTTTTTGCTTAGAAATGAGACTAGAACATTTTGTCTTAAGTGTTCTGTAGTAGTGCTTTCAAAGGTCAACTTGATCAGATTGTTAATACTAGAGATAATTCTGGGGAAGGTGTTCTTGGTCCGTTACCTTTCTTTTTCTTGTATATTAGTTTTGTAAAAGATGCAAAAACACACCATAAAAAAACCACCTATCAAAAAAAAGGAATGAAGGAAAGTAGTGGGCTTTTATTAAAAAACAAATCTCTATACCCTTCATCATTCCTCACAGAATTCTAGTTTCTAAAGGTAATGATTAGAATTTTTTCTTAGGTTTTGATTAAGAGAGAGAATTGAGCACAACATTATTTTCGTTTTTAGAGAGCATGGAACAACAAAAGTGCTGGCACAATTTTTCCTATTCTGCGCCTTCTCACTTTCCCAAGCTTTCTGTTGTCTTTCCAGTTTGGAGCTCCCGCTTAGATAAAACAGATGACTTTCTGGGCCTGCTTCTGCTAACAGCAGGCAGTAGCAATGGTGACTGATTGGCTGAAACATGAGGATTAATGGGTATTTATATTTCATTAAATTTTATGCTCACTGGAGAATAATGTATCACTTGCAGATATTGAAACATATGTCAACCCTATCCACTTACATATAATTCAATTTGACTTAAATGCATTGATCAAATTTTATTAAAGTTCAATATATCTTCCAAAAAGGCCACTAACACAATATTGCTGCTTCACATTCATCAGATAAAAGGAGGCAATTGTGTTGTAATTCCATTTATATTGTTTTTTTGGGAAAGGGGAGATTATTGTGAAGTGAATATTCATTACAAGGTGACTGGCTCTGGCTGAAGGACTTGAAACTAAGATTATTAAGCAAATTCTCAAGCGGTGCCCTTTAGCTAAAATTACCCCAGGGTGGATTATGTCTGTTTTCATCCCTAGTGGAAAAGATCATCAGCATTGTTAATAATATTATCTGGGAAATATTGCCATGAAAGATCTTTGAGTATGCTAACAATTTAATCTGTTTTTATTTCCTTAAAGTTCAGATAATGAAATGTGTAACTTTCTTTTAAAAAACTACATTTCAACACTCTTTTTTTTTTCTTTACATCCCAACCTTTTATTAAGTTTTGCAATTACTCTTACTATGATGATTCATAAAAATACGTTTATTTCTTCAGTTCTCCACAAAAAAAGATCAGAGTGTTTATGTAAAAGTCCTTCTCTTAAATCTTCTTAACACTTCTTAAATGAAGTGTTTCTCAAGCATTTGAATTTATTTTTTTGCTCACAGGTTGTACTGAGCAGAATAGAATTTTTAAAATGAGGTTTTATTTCTTTTCTTTATGATGGCTAAAGACTATATAAAGCAATGATCTGCCAAGGTAATTTAGTCCTTACTCCCAAAGTATATATTTTGGGGTGGTGAAGTTGGTGTATCATCTCATAGCCAGCTCTTCGTTTGTTTCTGGCTCGTGAGTTATTAGGGTCTAAAATGCCTTCACCTCTAATGTACAAGTGAGCATTTCAGCACAGGCCTTTCTAAGAAAGGTTCCACTTCTAGACAGAAAAAGAAATGGTATTAGCCTGGAAGAACATTCAGGAGTTAAAATAAGTGAGTATGACAGAGTAGCTACACTCAGGAAATTTAAAAAATCAATTACATCATCAGGTATAAGAGCATATCACTTGGACTTGAATGCCCTATCTCACAGGATTTGAAACCTCTTTAAAGTAACTGGGAACCTTACTTTAACAAAAATATGATTTCTTCAACAAAAGTATGATTTTTTTAATGTGAATTATTCTGGAAAGCTACCCCTAAACTAAAAGGGGTTTTAACCCTAACTAATGCCTCTTCTACTTCCCACAGGTCCTGTTTTGCTCTGCACCACCAACCTTCTGTCACCATGTTAAAGATTGCTGTACAGATTGATTACAGGTTTTGTCCGGAATAATAAATTCAAAATCAGTAATTTCACTCAACTTGTTTATTGCACAACATAAAACTTCTGTGAATGGATTTGTTTTCTAATTGATCACTAATAAAGTTACTGTCCTGGTTTCTACACATCAAATTCAACTTGAAGATAATTTGTCTTGATAACTGGGGAAAAAGTGCATTTGTACAACCACAGTATTTCATATTAATACACTGAGATGCATTGAGCACGTTCCTCAACAGAAATTTTAGATACCTGTATTTTGATGTTATCATACTGTTATCAAAACTCTTACAAACCAAACACAAATACTTAGTGCAAATCATCTGCCAGTGTCTTTTCCCAAGGTTGATGTTTCTGGCAAGACACCATAACACTTTCTGAATATGTGTGTTTAGTTGCTCGTGAAAAAAACTGAAGCTCTTTTGTTCACTAGTGTAGAAAATTGATTGCTTGTTACTTTCACTCTATGGCCAGATTGCTCTTGTCCTGAAACCTTATAGTACATTTTATTTCTGTACTTTTTTGATTTTAGATGTTGAATAAGAAAGAGTCTTCACAATTATTCAGTTCCTTCATTTCTTTAACTTTTTAGCGTTCAGCTCCAAGAATAAGGACTTTCAGAGACACAAAGGCAATGCTTCTGAGATTAACTCTTGTTACCCTAGTTACATTACCTGAACTCTCGCAAAAAAATTTCCCAGGATTTTACCTAGACAATGTTATTATCAAGTCATGTAAACTCACATGGTTGTGAACATGCACATTAACATGTCATTTTTAATAGACACTTCAAGAATAATGTGACTTTACAAAAACAATAGGGAAGGACATGTAAGATAATCTAATTTCAGGACATTCAGAAGGGAATTACCAACCAGGAATGTAATGGATATTGGTATATTGACTTTAGGTTTTTTATAGTTCAGAATATATTTGCCAGTGCAGCTCATCAGATACTGACAGATCAACATCTTCTTATATGTAAACATGGTTTAAAATACATTTGTAATATTATTGAGAACAGCCCTGCAGTAAAGAACTTGGTGGTGTTGGTGAATTTAAAACTGAATGTGATTTTGCGGTGTGTATTCACAGCTCAGAAACCAGTAGCATCCTGAGTTACTCCCCTGCTCACAATATTTGAGGCATTAACCTGCTTTGGGTCAGTTTGACCCACCTACCTCAGAGAAGTGGGGTCAACAAGTTGAAGTAGGCAATTCTGTCCTTCTACCCTGCCCTAATGAAGTCTCTGGGGCCCCAAGCATTACAAAGATCTGGACCTGCTTGAGTGGTTCAGAAGACCACAATAATGATAAAGGGGCTGGAGAACCTCATCTGTGAGCACAGGCTGAGAGAGTGTGGGTTAAAAGAGAGGTTGTCTCTTCTGGGATTTCCTTGTACCACAAGGTCTTCTAGTGCATCCAGCATGAGTTGTCCTTCTATCATAAAAAATTACATTTTCCTCTTTTTTTTCCCCTGCTTCTTGTTGCATCTCCTCTATCATTCCCTCCTCCTCAGTACCCACTGAACAAAGCAGTAAGACTGACACAACCTCTGGAGAAAGAAATTCAGTCTTCCAGTTCCTATGGTCCTTTCTGTTAGGATTTTGGCATGTACATACACACATCACTGTTTGCAAGAAGTGTTAAGTCACAGTTATGTCTTCTGGCAATGTTCAAACTCACTCACACTAGCATTTGACAGAATCATCATGGCTGGAAAGGTCCTCCAGGATCATCATGTCCAGCCGTCATCCCAACATCTCCCTAACTCCTAGGCCACAGCCTCAATTGCACTACCTACATGTTTTTTAGATGCCTCCTGGGATGGTGACTCCACCACTTCCCTGGGCATCCTGTTACAGTGCCCAACTACTTTCTCAGTAAAGAACTCCTTCCTAATATCTGATCTAAACCTCCCCTGATGCAAGTTCAGGCCATTTCCCCTCATCCACTCATTAGTAATTTGGAAGAAGACACCAGCACTTGCCTCTCTACAACCTCCTTTTAGGTACTTCTAGAGATCAAAGAACTTCTCTCAGCCTCCTCTTCTCTAGATTAAATAACCCTAGTTCCCTCAGCCCCTCTTTATAGGGCATATTTTCTAGACTTCCCGCCAGCCTTGTTGCCCTTTTCTGGACCTGCTCTAGCCCCTCAATGTCCTTCTTTGACACCCAAATTTTGGACACATTTTTCTAGGGTGCAGTCTCACAAGTGCAAAGTACAGGGGCACTATCAGCTCATTACTCCTGCTGGTTACACTGTTCCTGATACAGACCAGGATGCCATTGGCCTTGTTGGCCACCTTGGCACACTGCTGGCTCATGTTCAGCCAACTGTCAACCAACACCCCCAGGTCCTTTTCATCCAGCCATTCTTCCCCAAGCCCTGCTGGGTGTTATTGTGCCTAAGTAACTCAGTGACTAAGACAGTACCCATTGTCTTCAGATTTTTCATCTATTCCAGGTGACAGCTTGAGCCATAGGTGGTGGTTTTGTGAGGAAATTTTCAGCTTCTCTATATGCTCTATATATTCACACTGAGTTACAGTAACACTGAGCCCTGAAGGACATCACCTGTGACCAGTCGCCATCTGGATTTAACCCCATTTACCACAACTGTCTGGACTTGGTCATCCACCAAGTTTTTAACCTGTGAAGTATCCACCTGTCTAGACTTGCTCTTCATTTAATAAACCAGGAGCAGAAATGGTAACGTGTGGCCTGTCTATGAGATTATATCATGTAACATGCATAAATACCAACAGGCAGACTATAATCAATGATGAGAGAAGCAGAAGCAATTTCACATAGCTCCAGGTATTGAGTGTTTATCAGAAATAATTACAAGTCACATGAGATTATCCATGTGATACTTAGTTTTGTTTGCCCAGTTTCCTATGGGAAAAAAGCAAAGAGTAAAACCATTAAAAACCATTGACTCTACAAATAACTACTTTGAATCAACTGCCAAACTCATGCAATGTATTTTACAGGAAAGTTAACTACTTATACAAAGATACAGACATCCTGGTGTAGCATTACTTCTTGTGCTACTGTGCACAGAACAAAAAGGTATAATATATGATGTTATGTTGCTCTATAGGATGTAAATAACATGAGGAATAAATGCACCATTTCATCAAACATGAACTATGGAAGTACTAAGCAGATAACTTATGAAGGGCAGAAATATCTATTTACTTTATAAATAAAGAAAAATCATTTCATGAATCTTTAATGCAGACTTGTTCTCCAGTAAAAACAAGCCCTTTGTATAAAAAATGTAGTTTTACTCTTAAAGTAGGAATATTTTAATATAAAAATGAGATTTGTACTAGAACCTCAGAAGGGAATCATGTCCACTCTAACAAATTTTAAGACAGTATTAAGATACATCTATCTTTTGCTTTTTTTGTTCATTTGCACTCCTGAATCTTATGCTGATACTTACATAGCGTGTAACCTAAACAAGAAATCTCAGTTGTCTTAAAAATGTATGTAATTTTTATCAAATATATTCTATTTTTATAGAAAATAAATGAACACTTAAAATTTTTTCAGTATAAATTTATGCTCAATTAAATCTGTGGTCCCACACTGCTCTAATTATGCCAGCTTTTCCATAGAATGTGTGTGATGAAAAATGACAAAACCAGAGAAACCTCTTATCTACCAAAAGGCATTGGCAGTCTCACCAGCTATGCAACATCTAAGAAAAGGTATTTCCTAGGATCTACTAGATGCAAAAAAACAGGACAGTACTGTTCTGCTAGCTGTTGTGAAAAATCTAGTTGCTAGATTCAGGGAATGTGCTTTTCCCGATAGAAGTTTTCTCTGCCAGTATGCAGAGAAAGATAGACATGTGCCTTTCCATTAGTTCTCCAGAAGTACAATTCCAACAAAATATTGCCAGCAAAAAGTCCTAGCCACCCTTCTAGTGTTTACTGAAGCCACCAAATCACTTAGTGTGGTCACAGACTGCTATGAGGGCTTCAAGGAAGATGATATCTACCTCTGTTGATATGCTTAGAGACAGCTTACTCAAATACAGAAATGATCACTCAGTTGCAACCTCGAGATTTGATGTCTACCCAGTCCTGCTTACTCTTCTTTCATCAACTCTTAAAAATACAAGTGGAAGCTGCCATTTTATCATGGGACTGGTCTGTTTCTGAATTAGTGCTCTCCAGGACTGATGTGTAAGGTGTGTAAGGTTCCAGTAGCCCATGAAGAGTTGGCAGACAGTAGCAAAGGACAGAAAATGGAGCTGACTTTTAGGCTGCTGCCAGAGACACTTTGTTGACTTTCCATTCCCAGGTTTTTACCTTTGCTGATAGACTATGTAAGTGTTTCACAATACTGCTTCTCAAGCTGTTATAGGTACAAACTATCTGGATATTTAGATACTATGGTATCTAATAGGATGCTATCAATCTTTCATAGTAAGAGAATACATAAATTATAAACAAATATGTCCTTTGGTCTAGTGGAACAGCATAATGATCAAAGACACACAATAGAAATGTATTTGCTTCTACAGTAAGCTTTATTTCCCCAGCGCTCAGTCTTGCAGTGATGGACAGGCAGTGAGCTGTCAGTTTTTGTTCTGTCTGTCACACTACACTTACCTCCTGTTGTTTTAAGTAATCAATATGGGGGCTGAAATCACCTACCACTACCTCTGCTACCTACTATTTTGTCCACTCATAAATTATGAATCCCTGCACAACATCAAGTCTACAATTTCTATTGCATTTGCTAATCATTGATCAATAATTCAAAAGCCTCTTCTTCTTCAAGGGTCCCTAGTTTCCTGGAACATATGGCATAAGGCTGGCAGTGTTCAGAAAACTATTCCCTTATCACAAAAGGAGCCAGGGAAAACAAGTTGTTTAAAGTTGTTTCTTTTTATTTTTCTAAGGGACTGGCTTTGTACATTTTTTTATTATTATCTCCTCAGTTTGCCACAGTTAATGACTGCAGAAACACTAGTATGCAGTAGCTTCTAGGATTGTTTTCAGTTTTGTATTTTGAGTAGACATGCCACTTTACAGCCTATCTGGGCAGTCCAGTTTTACAAAGATGATTGCTATACTTTGAATGGAATTGAACTATAGTTCCCTTTTCAAGAAGTCTTATTTTTCACATTTGTGTTATGAGGTTTATTTTTATGAAACATTATGAAAATGAGATAAAAATAAGTTTATGTGTCCCTGTAAATACATAAACATGAACAGTGAGCAACAGTTTCTCTCACAAGTGAATCTGAAGTCTGTAGCCATTACAAGAGAGTCATTGAATGCTTTCTGCAGTGTTTCTTTCTCTAAAATTGTTTTATTAGCTGTTTCAGTGCTAGAGTAGGTCCATGAATAATAAATATAATCATATGGAACAGTTTTGATTACTTCTCCATGGAAACCTGATTCTGAAAACACTTACAAAAATTCACTTCAAGAATAATCTCCTTGGATTAAAGAAGAGATGAGTTCAGGCATGCCTGTACATTTGACTCTTTTCATGACTAGATTAAAAATAGCCTTGCACTTCTCTTAGTCCTTTTTTCTATTAATTTAGTTTCAGAAAAGGTACAAATAGGTTTTATACTATATCATACAAAAGGTTCCTTTAATAAAATTAGCTTTTATACAACTTAAATATATGAAAGAAGTCAGTATTATAATGTAATCTGATATATTATAGAAAACAAACTGCATTACCTATAATAATGTATTTCAATATAACTCTATTTCCTATAGATCCATGTAACAGTTAAGTAACTTTAGAATAATTTCAGGACTTGTGATTTTACATACTTGCTTAAAATTTATAGCTCATAATAAAGTTACTAACATGATCACTATGTTTTTCTAGGAGACAAGAAAGTTTATAGTTAGCTTGAGATTATCTGCTGTACATCCATGGTTTGTATTGGCATAACTTCTTTCCAGTGGAATGTAACTGTCAACAACAGCTATAGACTGTCCACCATTTTACAATATTTGAAGGCAACACCTTATGAGGTCCTGGATGTTATGAAAACTCAGCGCAAAACTATAACCTGGACAATGAAATCTAAATTGAAACTATTTCTAAACCAGATTATCAGATCTGTTTTATTTATAACTATTATCTATCATATTCATGATATTCAGGATGCACAGATTTCATATTGCATTAAGAAGTCAAAATCATAGCAGCTACTAGATGGCAGTTTTTATTTCTGAGTTTATTGTCTTTTGGCTAGTCTGAAAAACAGAAATGAAGAATTTCTGCCTTGCATAGCACACACATGCAATTTTATCATCAAGGAGAACATGACTTTTCAGAAGAACAGAAGGAAAGGCCACAATAGGAATGATAACAAGGTGATGAATTTCCTTCTCAGTTAGGATTTAGAAGACATAAAAAATCAGCGGCTATGTCACTGTTAAAATAATGTTGAAATAAAATTATTTAAATAAAAAGTATATTAATATTTTAGCAAAGATGCTCTAAAATTATTTTCACAAAACAAAGAACAAGTAACACTCAAGTTACAAATCAGGTCTTAGATATACAAAGTTTGAAATCTCTTATAACTACTTTAAAGTGTAAGCTTTAATCTTTACCCTATTTGAGCTCCTACAGTCCCTCTTTACAACAGTTTTTGTTCAGCCAATTCTTATTTGGATCAATCACTGCAAAATATGTTTTGTGCAATCCCCATTGTGTGTTTTTAGCACTAGCCTCTGTCCTTTTCCACTGCGTTTAAAGACCCTAGTACTGGTGTTGGAATGGGTCTGCCAAAGAACATAGCTCTAACATTGAGTAGAGTGTAGCACAAACGTAGTTGCTTGACAAGATTAAGCATAAAAATTTGTTCTTGTTCTGTCTTCCCTAACACAAGGAAAATGTTTTATTACAGTGAAGAGTACTAAGGACTGGCACAAGTGGCAAAAGTTGCCCAGTGATGTGGCATCTCCGTCCTTAAAGGCAGTCAAAAGCTGCCTGGACAACTGGCTGTAGGTGATCCTGCTCAAGTAAGGAGGTTGGACTACAAGTTTTCTAGAGGCCACACCTCACACCAGGCATTCTATGATTCTAAATGTGCTCTTTCTCTGTCCTCAAAGATAATAACATTTGGGTTGTGGAGCTATTTATTAGAACTGCTTCAGAACCAAATTTCTGATACCTCTTTTTGATAACAACAAACATCTATGAAATCCAAATGTATTCATCTCTGAGATCATAAATTCCAAAAGGTGTAGCTAACTTTTTGACAGAACCAAATTTCTGATACCTCTTTTTGATAACAACAAACATCTATGAAATCCAAATGTATTCATCTCTGAGATCATAAATTCCAAAAGGTGTAGCTAACTTTTTGACAGTAAGTGCCTCATCTATTAAAGTCATTTATTTTTTATTTTTTTATTATTTATTTTTATTATTTATTTTTATTTTATTTTTTATTTTATTATTTTATTATTTTATTATTTTTATTTTTTTTGACTTTTCCTGGGGGGATTACAAGACATGTTGCAGTTGAACACTTCTCATATAACTGGTATCACAGATCATACTGATCATAACAAGTGTGATAACTATCCTAGGTGAAATGAGCAGGAACTTACAAAATAAGCATTCTGGTTTTTTTCAGTCTTTTTCTTTCCTCTCATGGAGAAAATGTTGTAACTGTCATCACATGGAAGTACAGATAGGAAAGCTAAGCATGAAATGCAAGTTGAAATTACATTCCAGAAAGGGAGAGTCTCATGTACTAATTTAAGGCAGTGTTCAATTGATGGGAGCTAATGAACTACAAAAACTCTGACATCTTTTGCAACAGAAAATCCAGTGTAAACTAATCATCATTAAGTCAATATAATCTAACCCTTCATTGTTCATTGATCATTTCTACAGCCTACACACTGCCTGGCCATGTGAATGGATCAGAAATATATCAAGAAGAGCATAAAGCTCCTACCACCAAGGAGGACTAAATGAAAATTTGTCAGCATGAAAAGAAAACAAATTACCTGCTGCATCTCTTCATTCTGTTTTTATAAAATGCTTATGTTTTTCAACAATGCCTGGTAAAAAGAACCTGGCCAGTTCAACCATGCCTGTCTAACTTACACTCATTTCAGCTGGAGCTACACAATGAAATCACAAAAAAACGTAAGATGAGCAATGGCTGAGTTTCCTCTTAAAAGGTGCTTCACAGCAAGTTACAAACTCTATTGTCTCACCAAGATTGAAAAGGGCCTAAGAAATTGTTATTTTGTTAGTCTGTTAACTGTTTTGAACCAACCTTAAGGAGACTCATCTTCCACAGAAACACTGCCTTTAGTCATCTCTGTAGATATGCATGGGGAGAAAACACTAGAT
This sequence comes from Upupa epops, assembly GCA_013397515.1. Classification (NCBI taxonomy): domain Eukaryota; kingdom Metazoa; phylum Chordata; class Aves; order Bucerotiformes; family Upupidae; genus Upupa; species Upupa epops. The sequence continues at coordinate 56,490 of VZRI01004828.1, forward strand.
AGGTAAAGATGCTGTATCTCTTTTAAAACCATTAAGGCTTTTATAGTATAAGCACCATAATTACTCTTAAGGGGTGGCGGTTATTTCATCATGGACATGAGGACTAGATATTTCACCTAATGGTATGTACTAATTTTACTAAGGGAGAGAAATTCTTTGGGCAATGAAATAATAGATGCTACACAGAGTCTAAATCAAATATCTATGTTTGTAGAAACAACATGGACTGTCTTCAGGATGAATACTTATCTAAACTGGTAGATGGGGATAGGGTACAGTGTAGTTCCACTGTTATCCAAGAGGTACTATTTAGAGACCTGTTGACCCGTTTGGATCCCCACAGGTCCATGGGACCAGATGGGATTCACCCCAGAGTGATGAGAGAGCTGGCAGATGAGCTTGCTAAACCGCTCTCTCCATAATTTATCAGAAGTTGTGGATCACAGGTGAGGTCCTGGATGACTGGAAGTTGGCAAATGTGACACCCATTTACAAGAAGGATTGGAAGGATGATCCTGGAAACTATAGACCTGTTAGCCTCACCTCAGTTTCGGGCAAAGTTATGGAACGGTTAGTGCTGAGTGCTATCATGCAACAACTGTGTGATGGCCAAGAGATTAAGCCCAGTCAGCATGGGTTCAGGTGGGGTAGGTCTTGCCTGACTAACCTGATCTCCTTTTATGATCAAGTGACTTGACTGGTAGATGAGAGGAAGGCTGTGGATGTGGCTTACCTAGATTTTAGTAAAGCATTCAACACGGTTTCCTATGGTATACTCTTAGCTAAGATGGCAGCAAGGGGCTTTGACAGGAATATTCCATGCTGGGTCAGGAACTGGTTGGATGGATGAGCCCAGAGAGTGGTGGTAAATGGTGTCGCATCTAGTTGGTGACTCGTTACTAGTGGTGTCTCCCAGGGCTCAGTGTTAGGTCCAGTCCTATTCAACACCTTCATTGACGATATTGATGATGGCTTGGAATCCATCATAAGCAAATATGTGGATGACACCAATCTTGGAGCCCATGTCAATTTGTTGGAGGGTAGGAGGGCCCTACAGAGGGACTGGGACAGACTGGAGAGATGGGCAGACTCCAATAGGATGANTTAGACCACACTTGGAGTATTGTGTTCAGTTCTGAGCCCGTCAGTTTAGGAAGGATGTTAAGGTGCTGGAACGAGTCCAGAGAAGAGCAACTGGAATGGTAAATGGCCTGGAAGGTAAGCCCTATGGAGGAGAGGCTGATGGAGCTGGGTCTGTTTAGCCTGGAAAAGAGGAGGCTCCGGCGTGACCTTATCGCTGTCTATAACTACCTGGTCGTGGTCAGGCGGGGGTTGGTCTTTCCTCCCTGGACACTGGACACAGGACAAGGGGTCATAGTCCTCCATTGGGGGAAGTTTAGGCTTGACATTAGGAAAAGGTTTTTCACTGAAAGAGTGATCAGATTTTGGAATAGGCTGCCCGCAAAGGTGGTTGGGTCACCGCCTCTGGAGGTGTTTAAGGTTAGTCTGGATGAAGTGCTGAGTGGCATGATCTAGATGTCAGATGTTTAGGTTTACTTGGTTGTTTTTGGGTTGGACTGCATTATCTTTAGGGTCTTTTTCAGCCTCATCATTAGTGTGATAAACAAAAATGCCATTTTAAAATATAAAATGACATATGCTGAAAGTAATGTTTTTCACCTCTGCTTTTGAATAGCTTTTGTGCTTATAGAAGTACCTTGCAAAAATCTAAAATGTGGAAATGAAATTTTACTTGAGAAGCCTTTTTATAGCTTTCTGTACTATGACATCTTTCTCCTATCACATTTGTTTCTTCTGTCTATGTATTTCCAAGGACATTAAATATGCTAGGAAACTGACCTAAGTGGAGTTTGACAAGCAGTGCTCTTATGCATTTCCAGCTCTCATCAAGGAGATTCTTGAAATTAAAATATTTACTACAATGTATCCAGGACCACATCCTGGTTGTTTTACTCACAGGAACTATCTCAGTTTAGCTAATGGGACTATGAGAGTGTATGAGACTCTTTACGATGACCTATGAGAGTAGAGCACATGCGAAAAAAAAGAAACATATCATCATCATTACTCTGCCAGAAAGCAAAAATAATTTGTCTATTTGAAGTGTTATGTTTCTAGTCCAATTACATAAAGATGAAATATTTCAGGATTTGATTTATCTCTTAATATGTTGTTCACACTACTTTTTACGTCCCTTCAGGATCAAATTCTGTTAGACCAGATATTTAAAATTTAACTTCTACTGCAGAATTTGATACTGTATCTGGCAGTGACAAAATTGTGAGGGGATAACTGAGAAGTGGAATCACTTTAGGGAAATCTCACAAACACTCACACAAGGCAATGTTACTGAGTCATGAAACTATCCAAAAACAACCGGAAAAAAGATTGTGTAACTTCAAACCCAGCCTTTTAGTTTATTCAAATGAAGGACCCTCAAATGGTTTAGTTAGGAATTAAGTTAATTGGGTTTGGTGTAAGGTTGGTGTACTTCCTGCTGGAAAGTTTCCCATATTTCCTCAGTGTAAGTAGTGGCTGGACTCCCATGTCACCCTGTTAGTCCAGACTTTAATTAGTTCTGGCATTCACCTCATAATGATAAATGCTGAGATGATGAATGGAAATGCAAATGAGTGTGAAGTGGCTCAGCCATCAGGGCTGAATATCATTAATAACTTCCTACTGTTAAATCAATCAATGTCATCCCAGGATCCCTCTGTTCAGCGGGTGCAGATGGCCATCCGCCAGAATGCCTTCCATTATACTGGCAGTGAAAACTTTGTGGGTTTTTCCTCCCCATATGCTTTTATTCATCTTTTGCTGAATATTTGTTTGGCACCTAGAACTCTAATACATTTCCAGCTGAGATGATAACTATTTAGGGTCAATAAGCAAGTAGCTAATTTAGAACAGAATAAAGATGAATATGGATCTCTTCTCACATCAGGAGAGTATCATAAAGTGCAGATTCAATAAATTTCAGAGGAATAGAAATTTTCATGATTCAAAATTTCATGTAGATGCAATGAAAGAAGAAATAGCATGCAAGGATTTTTCTACTGTCGAGCACATTACATGTTTCTATTTTACAAGTTTCTGGGTCGGGCAGCAAGTGCCTAGCACTAAGTTTTGTAAGAATTAAAGGGTTGGATAATGTTCAACATGAAGCTTTAATATATTTACATTTTTTTTGTGAGTATAATACTCCTTGGAACCATTAAGAATAATTATTTCAATTATTTCTCCATGTAGATTGCATTTTTGTGTAGTGAGTTTGGGGATCATAAACAAGGAAGTGCATTAGCCTAGTGGGCTTATTGTTCATAAGAAAACTTTCATGTCTATACAGATGGGTTTTTTTGAGGACATTTGTGCACATCTAAACTTAGGACCTTACTACTGCCTTCTTTGGGATGCCTCTCTGCTTAGCACTGAGGGAGTATGGGGACTCCCCTTTGTGAATTACTACTTCTCCATATGGTTGACAACTTCCTAACTACCTTTAGACAATAATGAGTCAAGAGTGCTTTATTATGTTAAATCAGGAAGTATGCTTTGTCCATCAAAGGAGTTAGTTGCCACCTTTTATGAAGGTGTCACCAGGCTACTGAGAGGCCTAGTTCACCGCAGTGTATCAGCCTGGAGTCTGTTCTGTTATAGCCTATGTTTAGCCATATGTGATAACAGCCAAACCATATCATTTTCTCACCGTAATCTGTGTAATCAAATCTACAATTGTCTATGAATCTGCTCATCTGTGGCTTTGGAAAGCCTGAGAAAAAAACATCCTGTTGCATATACATCCTGGACAATAACACCTAGGTGAAAAGTATACTAGTCCTTCCATCTCCTCCTCATCTCATAAATAACAAAGTATAGCTTCCATTTCTTTTAATAAACTTTCCCTTTTTATCCTCTTATGAGTTTGGAAACTCCCTAGTGGATTGAGAACTTAATGGAACTTGTCCAAGCATAACTCTGTCATTCTCATACTCTCTTTATATAAATGCTAGCCTTTTTCTAAATATCTATGCTCCAAAAGAGTAGTTTCTATAAATCACCCTTGAATTTATTCAATGAAATTGTTTAGCATTTGGATTGTTTTCTGATGTTAGGTTAAATGTTTTCTTGTATTAGTGTCATGAATTCTGAAAAATAAATTCAAATATTTTGTTACCTTGGAATCTATTAGAGCTTTGGCAAGCTTTAGCTTAGTGCTACAGTAGCACCAGTCAATTTCAATAACATCAGGAACACAAGGAAATAAATTAGATATATTCATTGTGAGATTGTATGACTTTGATAGGATGACTAAGTAAGAGCCAAAACAAGTTTTAATAGCAAAACAGTAATTTAAACAAAATATATCACACTTCTGTGTTGTTACATTTTAATGTTAAGAAAAACAACCTCATTGTCTCGGTTTAGGAAGACAGGTACCAAATTCTTTCAATTTAAAGGCCTTCAGGCAAAAGATTTGGGAAAAGGAACAACAATTCTTTATTAAGAACACTAAGACAACCCAACAGTACACCCAAACAAACAGTCAAAAGAAAGTCCTAGGGATCCCGACAGTAAAACCTGCTGCAGTTCAGTTCTCCTGGAGCGGCAGACGTGGAGAGACTTTTCCTCGGTGCGGGCGCAGACAGAGGCCGTAGCAGGCAGAAGGTGGCAGGGAACGGCCGGAAAGTGTCCGCAGTAGTCAGGAGCCAGGCAGCCACAGCAGCAGCTCTGTTCGGNTGGAATGATATGAGCCTTAATGGTCCATCAGCAGAAGATACTTAAGAAATATTGCCCCACCTGGTTTTAACAATTGGGTCAGTAAAGGCATTCACTCCCCCACCCCAAGAAACATTGCCCTACCTGGTTTTAACAGTTGGGTCAGTAAAGACATTCACTCCCCCATCCCCCTGGAGTTACAAAAAACAAAACCACACAGCTTCTCAACTGCTTTCAACAGATGAAAATAGAATACGATCTTTTTGATTCCATAACCCAAGACACTCATGCAATGAAGCCACTACACTAACTTATCAAATTAATATGAACTTTCAATTTTGTAGAAGCCTGAGACAGAAAGTTAAAATAATGTTCACTTTAATTTGAAAAACAAAACAATTTTGTGGGGGAAAAAAGTGCTAATGTTCAACATTCATTCAATATAGAAGCACAAGCAAATTCCAGGAATTACATCAAGAGCCAGAGTTAGCTATTTCAGTAGTGCACTTTTAGAAATGCAAACACACTTCTAATGTCATTCAAATCTTGCTTGTGCTGTTAGAAAAACTATTCTATACAGTGACTGCATTATCTTTTCAAAATAGTTTTCATGTTAATTTTCTGTAATACTAGATGTGTACATAATAATTTAAGGAATGGAGTGAGAAGAAGCAGGAGAAAGATTCTGCAGCACAGATTAGCATGAGAAGTCTGAGAAGGACTATGTCAGAAATCTATTCAGCAAAAGCTGTATCAGTAGTGTGACTTCAGAAGGGGTTTGGATTCCAAGTCGCCTTTGAACTACCATAGCCACATACTGTTCTCCAGCCTTCTGGTTTTACCCATCTAAAACCAGTTACCAAAAGTTCCTTAAAGCAGCTGTCATGTGGTGGCACCTCATATGGCAGTCCATGCACAGAAAAACAGCTGTGCAGTCTTTGCTTGCTTCACTCCCTTTTCTCACATTAATCTTCTCAAACTCTGCTTCCCCTCTCATATCTCATGTAATGAGGATCTATGAGAATTCAGAGCTTGTTGTTTTGAACAAACTTTTTGAATAAAATTCCTCTATTTCTTGGATACTTGATTTCAATTTACAACTCATCTTGAGCTGCATCTGTCAGACCCAATCAGAAATTCTCAGTTATTTTCTGTGTTATTGCACAATTATAAATGGTGTTCCATAATCATTATTTAATACCTATGTCATATTTATCTGTCTTAAAATTTTATGATTCACAAGTCCCTTTGGCTTCTTTGGCACAAACAATCTACCAAGCATGAAAGAAAGCAAACACCCATCTGGGCCTCTTTCTCCCACTACTCAAGCATTCCCAAGTTCATCAGTCATAGCTATGACATAGCTAATTTTTACAGAGCATTTACCAACCCAGTCAAATCAGGTACTATTTTCAATAAAGTTAACTTCCCTAATTTTATTTTTAATTATCCATACACCAAGGCTGCTCTGCTGGTTGATCCTATTGGCTTGCACTTTATGGTCAATAAGGATACACATAAAAGGGAGGTATTATGTAGAATACAGAAAATGGAAGATATTATCCTGAGAAAAGCTTGTCTGTTATATAGCAGCCTTGGAGAACTGGATTAAGCCTTGCACCTTGTTATACTGGTCCTTAATGAGGCTGCTTTAGTAATTTCAGCCAAAGCTTTTGTAGGTGGTTACTAATTATATACTACTTGTTTTATGGAACTCTGATTTGCAAGAATCCTGGGTACTCAGATTTCCATTGGCAAGAGCCATACTCTGAGTTAGCAAGGAGACAGAACAGCAAGTGTGCCCATAGAAACCAGGCCATAAGCATACAAACAGACAAACAACAATCAGCATGGGTGTAGCCCAGATGGACTACCAAGCTGCTGCTGCTGTCGTCAACATAAAAAGGGATGGTTTTTCTCACAGTTCCCTCCAGTATCTTCTGCTGACTAGTCAAAATAGACACTCTGAAGCTCTATTAACCAGGAAAGAGCTACAGAATCTGCAGAATTCATGCCCCCATAGTATGTGGGTAGCCTTCTGACACATCAGGCCTACGCTTCTAGCGCTAATGTTTCTACACCTTAGCTTTTCTGTTAAGGGAGAAATACCACCAATAAACAAGCAAAAACCCAACAGAAACAGCTACACTATGTTAATCTGCACTTGTTTATGATATTGTTTGTTACATACCTTTGTGTTACTAAGAGAATCAAGACATACCATAAAACTACCATTTCTCTCATGTGGGCAAAGTTTAGACAACTGTTGGAAGGCATGTCATGAACCTTCATTAGGTACCAAGGGTGAAAAGAAACCATGAGAAGATGCTGCTTTGGTAATTGCTTCGGTAATATCCATCTATCTCTCCCTTCCATAAGTTGATTCACAGAAAAGCAGAGTGTGATCATGTAATGAAAGACTAAATCAAAACAGACAACTACATCTCCAGGATTTGAATATCTGAAAGCTTAAAAAACTTAGCATTCTTCTCATTGTGGCTTTCTCTACATTACAGAGGCTGGAGGGAAGTCACAGTGAGCAGCATTCTGTTTTCAAGCACTATTAATAAAATGAAATAAAATTAAATGTTCAGATAACAAAAGCTACTCTACAGGGATCAATTTGTTAATGTCAGATTTGCAGATTTACACTAGTATAAATACAGCATGACTGCACTGAGATCAAAATGCTCTTTATTTACGTAGGTGTCATTTGTAGTTCAGTTTAGTCCTTAATCTTGCATTTCTCTTTAGTCATTGCACTTTTACAGAAGCATGTCATAACTCAGGGGGAAATTTGCAGGAATGCATCATGCACAGTTTGTATATACATTGGGAAATTTAAAATGCATATGAAGAATTAGTTATTTTGAAACTGACTGAGAATTTTGGTGGCATAATTAAAAAATACATCTGTGAAGGAAGCATGAAGAAAATCAGAACAAGGAAAAAGATGAGTTAACAAAATATTTTGCGGACACAGAAAGGTTCAAGCAATTGAATTATTAAAGAAATTAAAAAAAAACCTAAATCTTAATCCTAAACAGAAATGAGGAGTACCTATTGCATTCTTATGGTTGCAGACAGATGTCTAAGCTGCCTGTTTTCCTGCATAAACTTTGGCTAACACCTGTGAGCACGTGATTAATTTAGCCAGAGTACACGGTGTTCTTCTCTTTTGGGAAAAAAAAAAGAAAATGTTGACCTCTGGTATTGTGAAAGAAAGACAATCAGCTAACCTAATAGGCCCTTTATTTGCTAATCAAGCCTCTCATTAACAATTAATTGGATCAAAAGTTCGCTGGCCATTATTGCTGTGTCAGTTCGACTCTGAGGGCCTCAGAGGATGAAACTAAATGAGCTGGTCAGGTTATAAATAATTTCCAATAGCTACTCCTCTTACCTCAGGCTGTTCAGGTAGAGGTCAATGTCCTGGCTACTGCAGGCAGAAAGGACTGTTGCTGCAACAAACAAGAGGCATTCTTCCATTTCTAACATGCTCATTTAGGCTTAGTAATTTAAGCCTTTGTAAAAGCCACAGTATAAAAAGCAGCTCTGCTATTGCATGTTGCTGCATGCACTTGCTTATCATGTCTGAATCAAAGCAACATTTCAGATTGCTTAAAGCCTTTCAGAAATGAAAGAAGCCAGGAGTTGCTTTAATCAGGAAATTTGCTTCTTAAAGAAACCCTGCAGAGACACCTTTATGGCAATATAATTATTTGTTTCTATTCTTAAAATAACATTTCAGGTAGTGACTGACAGAGTTCAAATACTGCTCATCAAATAACATTAAAGGACCTGTCAGAAGTGAATGAAGATACAAATAAGTGTTTGGCCCAAAATATGTGCAATGTCACTTTTAACAGTTGGTTTGTCTTTAAAAAAGAGACAAATTTGTCTGTCAGGCTTCCCTTTAGGCCAAAAGTGACAAGTGGGTAAAACAACTCAACACATGTTACCACACATATTAGGAAGCAGGGCAACACAGTCTGGGCAGGCTAGGTCTCAAAGATTTGCAACACAATTGCAGGATTATCTCTTCATTATAATTTGAATTAGAAGAGCAAAGTAGAGAAGGTGGTGGTGTTCATAATTCCAAGGATCAGACAATGGAAAGAGTGACATAAAAGATACCTATATAGGGGTGGAGAGGAGGAAGAAAGGAGGAAGAAATTGGAAAAATAGCACTGTTGAAATGCAGTGCTGTCCAAGTTTTTATGGGTCTTCAGATAGGGTGGGACAGCTGTAGAATTCTGGGGCTCCTTATATTGTTTAATAAAAAAAAAATGCTATAAATCTTTTTGAAGTGACGTTTTTAAGGAAAGAGTTAAGAAGTGAAAAGTGATTTTAAATAGGATCTTGTGTGTACAGTAACATTATCCAGACCAACAAAGAGAATGAATATATAGAGAAGCTGAAAATTTCCTCACAAAACCAACACCTAATGGCTCAAGCTGTCACCTGGAGTAGAGGAAAAATCTGAAGAGTGTGGGCAGGGAAAGACAACAGGCAAGACATGGTCACTTATTATATGTATTATTATATGTAACAGTAGTGACAGATGCCCATAAAACACAACAGGGGGGTTTCAGGCAAATGTAATGATTTCTGGACAGAAAGTGTTTAGACATGGTTATGTCAGCATGACATTAAAATACTTCTACAGCTTTGTCAATGCTTGGGAACAAAAGCCAAGCTCTCTTCTGCTTGGAGCATGGACAAAGGGAGGCCAAAAAAAAATTAATTGATATCTCTGAGTAGCCAAGACATAGAATCTTCTGGTGCATAGTAATGTTCTTAGGAACCTCCAGAAACTTGAGATTGTATTTATGGATACAACTACTGCTGTTCAACACTCTGGCTTGCTGCAACAGGTTGTGCCCACAACAAACCCGTGATTCAATACTCCTGGGAGTAGGGAACAACTAATCAACAAACAAACCACCAAAAAACAAGCAAAGAAACAAACCAACCTCTTGGTGCCTTCAGACACAGGAATGCTCAGTTACTGGCTGAGCTACATAACACCACTCTTAACTGTCTTCAGCCACAGTAAAGAGCTATGGGGACAAGAGGGTGACTCAGTACCTTGAGAATGGGATCCCAGGCCTGGACAAGAGCCAGGAGAAAGAAACACTGACCCTGAAGTCACCTCTCCTTATGAATTTTGCAGTTTAGTGAAAGATGCACTGGTCAGGCAGGATTTACCTAATTCTTGAAGGATTAAATATACATGATTTTGTTTCAATGACAAGCTGCCTGTTGTCAGGCATGTGTATCAAATATGATGTAGCTGTATTTTGAGTATTTTATCCTTTTAGTAATGCATATTATTATATATATACACATTTCTCTTCTGATTACATCTTTTCAATACATTAGCAAAGATGTTTCCCATAGGGTTGGAAAGGGGGCCTGGGAACCGGATAAGACCATTCTCTGGGTTTAAATTTTTAATATTAAAATGCACTGAGATTTGCTGTACACTTGCTCAAGATGTATTGCCCCAAGCAAAACAGTGTTTTACAGATGGACGTGCAATTTCGTTACTTTCAGCCAAGGGTCACATTTGTTTTAGTGGCTTCAGGATGTGCAAAATATTGAATGGCAAGCATAAATAATCTTTCTATACTTCTAGGAAAAAAATCAGAAACCCTTTTTATGCATACACACTCATACATTAAAGCACACACTCATTTATGTTCTAACAGATATTGAGAACTCAGGTTCTCCACATTATGAATACTAATAAATACTACATTGATAATTTTATTGCACAAGTCTTGATGACCTTATATGCTCTTGGTGAATCCAGACACTTACCTCCCCCAATCAAGCACAGTATTCTTAATCTAAATCATGCCAGGAGTGAGTCCTAACCTTCCTATAAAGGAAGCATCCGTTTCAGCTAGAGTATAGCTTAAATGAGTGTAAGAGGAGGTTACTTCTGTCTTCATAATTTTAAATGACACTGGTATTTGAACTGTACTTCATTAGATATTCCTGAACATATTCTATCTCTACAATCCACCTGCATCAAGACATGCAGGAAAACTCATGTGAAAATTTCTTTGAATAAACATTGTAAGATTCCTAATTGTGCATTAGTCTCATGTATTGATTTTCCATTATTCCTAAGGCAGAAAGAAAAGTGATTCTAACAATGTGATTGGCTTGATAAACTTTTTAGCTAACTACCAACTTAATTTTCATGCTGAAGCAAATGTACTGATACCATCACTGGAACAATTTTTTTTTTTAATTGCATGAGAAAAATGGGAAGTATTTCTTCGTGGTTTGTAGGAAAACATTTTTCCAAACATGAATTATTAGGGCTTTTTTGGAGTTATGTATTGAAGAACAAAGTTGAGAAGAGGTGGTGGTAAAAAAATAATGAGAATTTAACAAAAGTAAGCATCCTAACTGAAGATAGAGTTAGGGTTACATAACATTAGCCTTAAATTCATCTTTGTGTTAATATAGAAGTAGAGAAATACAGGTACATAGTGATACACTGTTATACTGAGAAATGTTGGGAAAGACCTACAAGATGGAAAAGTAAGATAGTAGGAGAAAAATGAAAAATTATTGCTGCTGAGACCTAAACCAAAATTATTTAATTTTACAACATTGAGAAATGCAAGTGTGAATTGATTTTACAGTACTATGGATGGCACTTTTTGATCTGTTTACTAAAACTAAGCAGAAAATTAATGGTTACACATTTTTAAAACACTACTAGAAAAATAAATATATTATTCTTCATGGTATGGGGTTAGCCTAATGCATGTAGTAATATGTTAAAGAAACTCTTCTGTTTGTAAATTGTTGCCTTGAGCTGAGTTTAGGAAGATAATTTGTGATTACAGAGAAGGTATAAATGGAATCATGTATCTGTAGATAACTTAGTATCAGAACTTATCTGTGACAAGGTTTAGGGCAAGTGCAGCTGCACTGTATAACAGTTATTTAACATCACTCCTGGAGAAAGAAGAATCTGGGAATTTGTGTTTTCTTGGCACTATTCTTTGCTTTGTTGATCAGGTCAGTTAACAGAGGTTTTGCTAAAAGTAGTCCTGCTTCGCCTGGGATATTTTCAACCTATGTTAACCAGTTTTAAAGCAGTGATGCGGCGAAAAAAAAAGCTGCAACGTCATAGGTCTAGAATATTATCCGTGTGGTTCATTGCCAATTTTACAATAGCAGACTGTAACAGTTGGTATCATGTGTTGGTGGATACTTGCACAAGTCCAGTCAACTACTGAAGCTTTAGCAAAGACAAGTGATCCATACTCATTCAGAGTTTCTAAATTACTGTACATCAATTTGCAAGTTAATATCAGAATTCTCTCTTCCTAAACTGTAGACAGGCTAATATTTTCCAATGTAGATTTAAATCTGGGGTACCTTAACTGTTGAGAAGCTATAACTTGATGCTTTTCCCCACAGACTATGGCAAGTAAAATTAACTAGCTGAAATCCTTATTGCAAACTTGATAGCATTAACATTGATGCAAATACTATTAATTGATTAATTGCAAAATAGAGCTTCATTCAGTCTTGCCAAGAGTAGATACTTAGGAAAATGTTGGCACTTTTTTCAAAAGTGCATTGTCATTTCCTCTGAAATACAGATTTCAGAAACTGTGTTCCAATTTCAGTACACACTAATTATGTAGGTAGGTATATTCAGTAGCAGACTCCTCTCTCAATTACTGTAAATATATTTCTTTTTATCTGCCTATCTCTTCTGTTAATAATAAAGTGACAATGGCTTGCTCTAAGGAAACATTCGCACTATAGAAGCAATGTGTTAAATTACACAGTTTAAAAACAAACAAGAAGTCCTATCAAATCACTGAGACTACATAATGAGAGGTAAAATGGAAGAAACTTCTCAGTAGTTTCTCCCTGTCATTCTAGAAACCTGCAATATCTCCTGATTAGTCATTCACTAGCTACAAAAGTGAGAGGTGAGGCAGAGCTGTAATTTAAGAAGAGTGCTTTGTAATTAATTCATATCTGGTTTTTATCTTGTTATATTGCTGTTTTGTTTTGGTTTTTTGGTTCC
>VZRI01004828.1:69360-93447 GCA_013397515.1 Upupa epops
CCCCACCTCAAACAGCAACAGTGTAAAGTGTTAGAAACATAAAAAAATCTAAAGACAAGAGATGTCTTCATTTAAGTTGAGGGTATCTTTAAAATATCTGTTCATATGTCTTAGACCTGATCTTTTCATTAGCCTTCTCTTGTGCAGGAGTCAGAGTGGAAGAGAGAGGAAGACTTCTAAGCATTTTTCAGTGCAGACCATGTAAACTTTCCTTGATATCACCAGACAGCTAAAGCATTAGGAACCCTTTTCAAAAGGGCTAAAAATGAACACATTTAAAAAAATCAGGACCATATAAATGGTAAATGTTTTTGAACTCATTCTAAGCAAACACATTTAGGGTGCTCATGCCTGGAGGCTTCCTTAAGTCAACATGTATATGAAAATCTTGGATACCTTCCCAGGCAGACTGTGCCAAAGTCATCTCTGGCAGTCCTTACAGTGGAGATTACAGTTAAATGTGAACTGATTCACATTACTTTCCAATTCTGACAGATGGAAACAGATACCAAAGAAGAATCCAAATCTATCCACATGTTGAGGCATCTCACTCATCATGGTCTATATCTGCATTCAAAGTGCAGAGCTATTCTGCAGACATCAGTTTGAGAAAACTTTTATGCTAGGAAGGAAATAACATCAAGTACATATGAGATACTACCAGCGAGATCAGTACTCTGTTCTCAACCTAGTGAAAAAGGACCCGCATTTCCTTATAGAACAGCTCATTCAGACCAAGTTGAAGGAAAGGTAAGTAAGTGCTGTCAATGCATTGGCTGGACACAGCCTTCAGGATGTTTCAGTAACAAAACATTGAGTCCTGGGGATTTAAGACACAGCACTCTGTGTAAGCCAGAAACTTTCTTCTACATTTGTTGCACAGGGACCATTTCAGAACCGTGGTTCAGAGACCTGGCATGTGCAAACGCTGGAACCAGAGCTCCACTACTGGTAATGCTACAGAATGAGGTAGGATAAGCAAAGCCTGAAATTCAGGAAACAATCCAGACGCTTACTAGAATTCATGACATTGTTTTTTGGACAATTATTTCATTATGAGCCTAATAATTTCTAGGGTTTGTCAGAGACCAGAAGATAAAGCAGGACACATGACAAAGATTTTTAATTTTTGTCCTGAATGGATTGTATTAAAAAACAAGACACAAAGACAAGGTTTCTGAACATCCAGAGACTAGGCATAATTCACACATAGTACACACACAGGCTGGGCAGGGAACTCCCCTACAGTTCCATCAGGGATGAAACATTCAGAAACAAGGGAGTGGCTGACATAGTTTGCTCACAAATAACGGCTCTAATAGCAGCAGTAGTAATCACATTAAGTGTTTCAAATCCAGACACTCAAGAGTACTGTCTAACATGAGAGCACTTTTCAGGCTATGAATCAAGCAGAAGATAGAGCAACTAAGAATGTTTGCAATCCACATATCAAAGAGGGCAAAACCAGGCTGGAGAGATCTGGGTTCTTTAATCAACTGACATAAAATTTTCAAAGCCATCTTAAATGATAGGAATGGAGATAAGAGAGCACATGCAACTTGCAGTTGCTCTCCTCTAACCTGAGTGCTGCTCCAGCTGCATACATATGAACAGTATCACTGTAATACACTCATGCATGTGACTGCCATTGCTGCAAAGGGTATGCTCAGAAATGATGATTGAGATTAAACATTTAAAAAGGAAAACTGAAACTGAAGACCTCATTGGAAAACTGTGGATGATGTGGATTGAAAGAATTAAAAGAATTGAAAGAACGAAAAAGACGTAATTTCATATCAGGATGGAATTCGTACTTGCAGGAATTTCCAAGTGAATAATTTGTAATGATTCACCTTTTTAGATGTGTTTTTACTTTGGTATAGAAACTTAAAAATTAAAACATGTAGAAGTAGAAAAAAAGGAAACCACATTCCACTAAAGAGAGTCAAAATGAAGTATCTCAGATATCTGTCTCTCTTATTTTCTTAACCAGAAATCCTCAGTATTTTGCCAGCAAACCACATTCCCATATCTGACAAACTGCATTTAACAGATAATACACTTAAGGATATTCAGATGCTTTGGTATTGTAATGTAATATTGCCCTGTCAAGTTAATCCGTTACTCTGGGGTTATCATGATGCTTCTGAACTTTTGTCTGTCCATAACCAGACATTCTGTGATGTATAACCTTCCACAAGATAATCTGTGATAAGAGATAAATGGAACACTAATGCTCCACATGTGGCTAGTGTAGAAGTAAATAAAGTGGCTAATGGACCAGAAAGTTATGCAAGTCCTGTAATTAGTAGTTATAGATAAAATGCACTTTTAACGTAAAAAGATAAAAAATTATTGGAAACTTATGTCATACTGAAGAATTGTAATAAAGGGTAGAGAAGGACTTCTAGAGTCATGCATAAAATGTCAGTTTGGATTTTTGATGCCATCATTAATTACAACAGGAAATGATCCTTTATTAATAGACAAACATTGATTTAAATTGATTTAACAAGGTAGTGCTGGAGATGGAGTAGAGTATACCATGTATTAGAGCCTTTGGCTACAATGAACACACACACACCACACCCCCCCCCGGTATAATGTTGGCACATCAATGTGGTTAAGCATAACATAACTCCAAAAGTTAATTATAGAAAAAAACTAATTCCTTTTATAAAGCTAAAATTTCTTAAAATTTATTTAGAACAGTGGGAAATAACTGTAGTTTCTACAGTAGAAGAAAAGCTATGCACAGCACCAGTAGTGTGGAGTGATGATTACTAACAAACATAGAGACATATCTCTGTTTGAAACTGATAATTACTCAAAGTCAGAAACTCCATATGTATCCTTTAAATCAGTAGGAACAGTAAAACTTTCTAAAATTGGTTCTTATCATGAATCAGCACTTATAACAGATTGCAAATTGTTTTTTATGGCAAGGGTATATTTAGACACATAGAATCATACAATGACCTTTAAAGGTCACCTAGTGCGACCCCCTGTAGTGAGCAGAAACTTCTTCAACTATATCAGATTGCCTAGAACCCTGTCCAACTTGACCTTGAGTGTTTCCACAGGTGGGGCATCTGGCACCTCTGTGGGCGACTGGTTCAAATATGTCATTGCAAGAGATTTCTTCCTCTTTTAGTTCACACCTCGTCCTATTGCAGCAGGCCCTGCTAAAAAAAAAAAATAAACCAACAAATAAACTATCCCCATCTTCCTTACAGATCCCTTTTAAGTAGTGATAAAGGTGGCCGAGTCTGAAAAACAAAAACAAGGTAACAAGTGACCCTGCTGTACTCCAAAGAAAAATACATCTGTATTTGCAAATATATTTTACTGTAGGATCTGAACAGCTGCTGTCAATCTTGAAACTCTTACTTGAAAAAAGAAATCACAAACAGGTGAAGTAGCACTGTATTAGTAGTAAAAAGGGAAAACATGCTTTAACTTTCATAGATTCACTATGCAGTTGATTAAGGCTTAAAGAGACCATCCATAAACTGAACTTTAAAGAAAACACTTTGAACTGAAAATAATTTTTCTTTTTATCTCAGTACAGGGGTGAATGGATGATTTAGCAACAAAAGTTGTTTGTTATAAAAATATTATATACATTAAAATCTGTGTGCAAAGTTTCAAATTGCTAATCTAAAATGTCAAGTATTTGGGGTTTTTTAGGCTTTTCACTCAATTCAGACCACCCAAAACTAACTCATAAAACAGAAACAGAATTAAACCATTCAAGATACATATACTAAATAACAAAGGCATCATCTCCTTGAGAGAAAAAGGAAAAAAGCTACTATTTCTGACAAAAATTTTAGAAATTATAGTCTAAAAAGAGAAGGAAAAGGCAAAACAGATGAGTGGAAGTCAGAATCAGGAAGATCAGTTTTTCAGAAGTATCAATACCTCTTAAGAGGCTTGAGAGCTTTCTGTTTCCTTTCCATCTGAATGGCCAAGCATGTATCCCACATCCTGCATTAACTCAGCTTTGCGTCTTGTGGAAGGAGACTGTATGCATGAACCAGGACCAGAAGTAGTTTCTTTCCCCCCCGCCCCAAGTTGCGAGACTCAGGGGCACACACGCATGTGGCTAAGACTTGACTGCGAACTTTTCAAGAAGCAAGCAGGGGGAAAAGTCACAGCTACAGAAAACAATTCTAGCAGGCAGTGTTCAACACACAGGTCCCTGACAGACACCCTATCTCACATCACTGAAAATAAGATTAGTCTGTAAATAACTTTTCAGTGGGTGAGCAGTAGAGATGGACAATCAACCACAACTGACCACTTATCTTCAGAAAAGCAGATACGAACTGCAATTAAGTACATAAAAGGTCAACTCTGACAAACCTGGACCTTCACATTTCTCCCAAGGTGTGCCAAAGTCAATATTTAGACATTTTAAATGATACTACTTCACTTATCTTGATCAGTTATTGTGATTAGTGTTTTGGAATATCAGATTCAATCACGTGAACCACTTTAATCATGAAATCAGGTTTCAAAGAACTAATATCGCTCTCAGTTATTCATTGGGCTACAATGTTTTTAATGACAACCCATTTTTGGCAATATATTTGGTACTTTGCAGTAAAATAATTAAAACTTGCCTAGTACAAGTTGAGAGGCTGACCTGTCTTTGGGATTCTGAGTATTTGTTTGCCAAGTTGCCTTGCACAGGTGTGGCAAGTGGTTGAAAAGCTGCTGTTGGCCTGGATCTGTCGTATTTATCTCCCAACAAATGTAAGGATGATACCTACTCGGAACACACTTCCTGAAGTAAACTTAAATTATTGCATTAAATCAGGGAACAATTTAACTCTTGAGGAATTCTCTAGTCAAAATCTGGGAAAACCCACAAGGAAGTCAAATCACCTGTCACTAAGTGCTTTCTTTAAATATTCAGACCACTGCAGAACTCTACTGCTTCTCAGAATTGAATTTATGTTCCTGCATTAATCTGTAGAATGTTGTTTTCTAATAATTGATGCATCAGCTTAGTAAAGATGAAGAAAACATGTGGCTATTTTTGCTGTTGATGAAGGGTATAGTGACAGACTGGCCTAATCACAGGTTTGCACATATCTGAGACCAGATGTACATTTCACCTTCACAGTTATCTCCCAGTGCCTTGGTCACTCCAGCAAACAGCTTTGGCCCTGCCTTTTGGCAAAGAAGAATTAAAACAGCATCATTCACCTTGGAACAGCAGTAAACTCCTTGAATCTCACAGGGTTTTTTTCCCCTCTGAAATGCAGGGAACAGATCTCCTTGCAGTAAGGCACAGACTATGATCAATAACAGCATGTCATTCCTCCTCCATTCTTTGATGCAGTTGGTACCATGAAGAAGGTGCCCCTATGAACTGTCCATTTGTTCCTTCCCACACTGTGGGCATGACACAATCTTATGTTAGTCATCTTTACACAAGCTTCTTCAAACTAGTATTTCTAAGGTTGCTGCTGCTGTTGACTTAGCAGCTCACCACTGCTGGAGGCACTAATTCACATTCCTTCTTGTTATCTCCCTTGCTCCCAATTTGGACTAGCCCTTGAACTTGTAGAACTTGGTAGCAAGGGAAGTACTGTAACTGGCCCATCTCTATAGATTCAATTAGACAAGCCACATAAATCTTGCCATTCCCTTCAGACATGTTGCTCTAAATAAAGCTTTCCTATTGTTCACTAAACAAACAATTCAAGTAGTTAATCTGTCAGGAGTTCTAGTTTATGTCAGAAAAAAGGTATCTACATGGAAAAAGATCAAGCCACAGCTTTGCACATTCCAGTGAAAGCATTGATATTGCAGAAGGACACAAAACATGAAAATTGAAGTGGAAAAAAAAAAGCATACAAAAGCAAGATGGGCATGTATAATGGCAAAGGAATAACAAAGCCATAACAGATTCCATAAGTTAAATTATAAGTGAACATGGAGTTAATAACATGGACATTTTAAAATATATAATTAACAGCAACAGATGTGTTACCACACACAAAATGAAAGAGGAATATGCTCAGGAGTTGGTGACATGCATATACATACAATTATTTTTTCCTCATACAGGGAAAACATGGTTAGTTTATAGACATTACTCAGAAAGGGCACTGCTCATAGTTATGACTGCGAAGTCCACAGTGAAACATGCAAAACTCACTTTTACTAGACAATGTGCTAACATAGTGGCAAAAAATAAACTGATGTAATTACTGCTTTTAAAAATATGGAAAATAACACTGGAATTGCAAAAAACAGTTATGATATCACCAACCAGATAAAGATTAAAAAAAAATAATCTGTATCAGTAACACAAAATGAATTCTCATGTAGTAGACATTTCAGGAACTATTGAATGCTAACCTGAAGCCACATAAAAAGTCAAAAGCCTCCAATTAGTCTACCAGAGTTATGCTAATCCACACTGTTAGAACTGGTGTGCTAGCTATTTGCCGAAGAACCCAATACCGAATGCTAAGAACAGTCATACTGAATCAACCTTTCTCACAGACACTGCATGCACTTAAGTTGCCTTCTCAGATAATGCAGTCCCTTTTCACAAATACCAGCCAAGTAATAATGCACTAATATTTCTGAAGTTTAAAGGTCTTGCCTCAGGTGTATCTATAACCAACTTTAGACTGTGAATTCAATTTCTGCCTGCTTTGGCTCATGAAACCATAGACACTTGCATCCAAAACAACCAGCACTTAATTCAAGGAACAAAAGATTTCTTCTTGACAAATACTTCCAGAAAAAATAGAGGAAATGCACCCACCACTTATCAATCCATGCCGCTCCTGACTATACTTATAGAGGAGCTATGAAAAATCTGAAAGGTTACTTGGGTGAAGCAGAAAGCACATGTTTGAGCCTACAGAGATTTATGTAATCTTGCTGAGTAGAAACAGCTTCAGAGTTTTTTCAGTGATTGTCACCTGTAAGTGCACAGGTGAAAGATATCTACTGTCATCACCTGGAGTGGTCAGCTACACCAAGAGAAGATAAGGGGGGCTTTCCTTGTAGAGATGCTGTAGGCAAACTAAATGGACTAGAAGGATTTACATCCTTCCTGTCAGTATATACCCAAAACAGTTACGGGAAAACATGCCTCCATGACTCAGACTTCCATTTATCAATCCCCCTCTTTTTGTCCCCATCTGTTTGGTATCTGCTTGTAGAGGCAAGAAATGTTCAGACAACAAAGATCTCAGAGGAGGTGGTATTTACATGATGTAAACTACCTTCCCTTCAATGCCTAGGGTGGTCTAGTGGTTGGAGAAAGTCAGCACATGAATGGAGAACAGCTTATTGAAGCTGAGCCTACATGAAATGCAGACAGTCTGTCACTATGGGAACTGGTGTGTCTCACAGTTTCCTCTGGCTGAACATATATATAATTCACTCTTCCTTAGTTCAGTCTGTAACTTTGTCCATGTTACAATGACTTTACCAGTAGCTTAAAAAAAAAAAAAGCCAACAAAAATTATGTATCTGTACATGACAGTTTTGCTAGTCCACAGAATGGCTTCTATACAAGTACAGACAACAATACTATAATCTTTCATACTTAATATGAAGTGTATTTTCCTTAAATTGTATTGGAGATTACAAGCACCAAAGCATGGATGACTTTCCAGAGCAAACTGAAACATATAAAAATCCCATCAACAAGAACAGTTGAATAGATTTAGACATTTGAAAGTGTCTGCAAACTATGAAATACATTTTATTCTATATAAACAAGATACTCTATTCTGCTTCCCCAGTGTAATCCTTCAATAGAAGCAAGAGTGGAATTTATGACTTATATTGAAATACAGTAAAGAATAAGGCCCTTAACCCTACCCCTCAGAACAGCACACCTCAAACAGATGTGTACAGAAAGCACGCATTTGTGTTTTCTGTACACATCTCAAGAGTGGGAAAAGTTCTCTATGACTTACTAAACTTGTATAGTAAAATGTTTATGTGCCTTTTTACTGTCTGATGTTTTATTTTCTAAGTTATTTGTTCAGTGGTTGATTAGTACAATTACATACAGAACTACTAAATCAGCTCTTTAGTAAGTTTTCAGTAATTTATTAGTCTTCTCAGTATTAATACTTTTGCCTAAATATAAACGTATTATGACTTCCAACATTTAAGCTGCAAAAGTTATTCAGTCTTTCTAGATAATCAATAGAGTAGCTCAGTAATCCACTGAAATACATTAATCATTGCTAGACAAACAATATGGAACAGAAAAAATAACCAAGTAATATTTTTGCATTCAGAAACAAATATCTAAGTGTTAAATTTGCTGAAATAAAAACAGCAAGTGCTACAGAAAAACAAAGAATTCCTTGTTGTATGTAATTGCATAATTCCCACATTATTCTTTGCCTCTGACACCATACAATAGCTAACTATATCTTAACTTTGGCATACATTATTTCTATACATATAATAAAATTAGGTATTTTGTTTTGCTTTCTCTTTTTCATGTATTCCCTACAATGCACCACTGGCGGGCAGCAGCCCAGTGCAATGTGGGTGAGAGGGATTTCAAGATCAAAATTAAACCAACCAGTACAAAAACTTATATAAACCAGAGAGATCATGTAAAGTAAGAGCATTCTTGCTCTCAGATGCTCTGCTTCAAAAATTCATCATACTGCTTTCTAAAAGTTGGGCTGGCTGTTGAAGTAATTCAGAAATTGCTATCACATACACAGACACTGAAGCAATAAAACTCAGAGTAAAATATCAATGAGTTTAATCCCTTCAGTTGTTACAGTGACTTCCATTATCAAAGATATTTTCACAAACAAATGTAGGTGTCATGCATTGGTACCAAATGACTGCAACAGTGGTTTGAACTTGTCAAGTCTTAAAAATTTAAAGGTGAAAGAGAAATCAGAAAAGGAAACGCAGTTGAAAGCTGCCAAAGGTTAAGGTCAAGCTGTAAAAGACAAAATGCACTGGCATAGCGGGTCTGCTCTCAAAAAAGCTGAGGAAAACTCGCCTCATTTTGATGTTGATATGATGTACGACATAGGAAAGCACTTGTACTGTGCATTCAAATTGAAATTTCCCTGGAACCCTGAGAGCTTTTACTTGGTCAGTGCTTGAAATGGACTACTAAGCATTACAGCAATGTCCAAAGCCAACAGTATCAAATTCTTTATCTATCTGATCTTATGAGTAATTATTACTTTAAATAATTATTTTTAACACATAGGTTGTTTTTTTTTATTGTTGCTACTAATTTGGATACAGTTGCTCTCAGAAGGAAAGAGGAAGGATAGAGCTTTATTCCATCCTCTTGCAAAGCTTCAGTTTAGTTACTGAAGTTCATATTCACATGCTAGATTTGTCAGCTTCTGCTACTACAGACTATTTTTCAAACAACAAAACCTTCTTGAACCACATTCAGGAGGAACACAACAGAGATATCATATACCATATAACTACTTTTTAAACCTAACCAGCTCTCGCTGGGGATATACTGACTGACCGGGATCCTGGCCTGTATCAAGAATAGCATTACCATCAAGAGAAAGGAAGTTATGGTGCCCTTGCACTCAGCCCTTGTGAGGCTTCATCTTGAGTACTGTGTTCAGTTCTGGGCCCCTCATGGTAGGGAAGCTTATGAGGAATCATATGAGGAGAGGCTGAAGGAGCTGGGCAGGTTTTAGTTTGCAGAAGAGAAGGCTGAGGGGGGACCTCATAGTCCTCTACAGCTAACTGAAGACAGGTTGTAGAGAGGTGGGTGTTGGCCTCTTCTTCTTGGTAACAAATGACAGAACCAGGGGAAATGATCTGAAGCTGGAGCAGGAGAGGTTTAGGTTAGATCTTAGGAAGAATTTCTTATAGAAAGAGTGGTGAGGCACTGGAACGGCCTTCCGAGGGAGATGGTTGAATCACCATCCCTGGAGGTATTTAAGAAGCATGTAGACATGGTGCTTCATGACATGCTAGACTGACAGCATGGAGGGGGTTATTTTGTGTTTTTCCATCGATGAGGTATTTAGGTTTTTTGTTGGTGTGGGTATGGTTGAACTAATTGATCTAGGAGGTCCTTTCCAACCAGTATTATTCTGTGATAATGTGACTGGCATTAGCTTCTACAAGACTGTTAGCTTCAGTGGAAACTTCCTAGGCATTCATCAAGTACCACTCCTGTATCTTTGGACCAGTGAGAATTGACACATCAGTTTCTTTCAATCAGCAGAGGAATTACAAACTTGTACTGACAGAGGAGAGATATACAAGCAGGCAGGCACAGATCAAATCACATAAACACATAAAGCTTGAAATCATACATGTACCAGGAAAACTTCATAGTAGAGAATTAAATGCTTCCATTGTGGAACCTCAAAAAATTGAAAGTCTTGCTAACTACACCTTCAACAGAAGCTATTCCTTCTTGTCAGTGTCTCCAGTTCCCGCAACTCTAGAACCAGTCCCAGGTCCAGTTCTTGCATTTTAGAAGGATATTTTCTGTTTTTTGAAAACATTTGATAGAGTCCCAAACATCTCTTGTACTGGGAGAGCTCCTGGCCATGATGTACTCTAAAAATCATAGAAGAGTGCATAGAAAGGAAACCTCTGAGGCTATGTGCTAGAACTATAGGTCACACTGACAAAAGATGACCCATTATTTCTTCTCCCACAGCTACTCTAAATGTCTTCTGGTGTTCCCAGTGCCAGACATTTCTGCAGATACTCTTTTGTAGCAGAATTAATCTCAGTATGTTGAGTCATTGTGCCAAACTGACATTTTCCTGCAGCACACTAGTGAGAAAAGTTTCAATACATATCTCTGCCAAAAACAAGAAAAATTTCTTAGGGAAAAGTTTTTCTTAACTCTTGGAGTATTTCTACTAAATCTAGTAGCAATCCTCCTGTGAAAATAACATGGGGATGATAACTGCTTGAGGAAAAATAGAAGACAGAGTAGCATTTCAAGAAGAAAGGGAAGGATATCTGAAGTATGGATGTTATTGCTGTTCTCTCCCTAAACAGGATTTTAATAAGATTATGTGTTTTAAACAGATCTGCACGAATACTTTTTGTGGATGCAGTTTAGTATATAAACTTTTCCACCACCTGCTCCCCATTTTCAGCTCATAAGATATATGCCTATTATTCAGGTTCTCATTACTCATAACGGATTTTTAGGTCTTTTATGCAGCCAGGGAGCATTGACCTGATTGTATTTGCCTCTTTTGGGTTCTTTCAGATGGGCCTTGTCTATGACACATTTCACACAAAGGTAAAGGTACAGCTGCTACCGGAGCTCATCCCTGCTATGTATGTGAGGTGTTCCTTACTTCCTTACTGACCTTGTAATCAACAAAATTCTTGGACTAGTGGATTCAATGTCTGCTTAACAATTTCACAAATTTTTGCTAGTTAAACATTTTTATAACCACTACAAATACATTCTTTGGACTTTCATGTTACTTTTTTCACTTCTGTCACATTAGATAGAATAGATGCATTAAATATGATTTCTCTCAAAGTTAAAGATTACAATATGTTGAGCTGTAGCAGGACAAAAGTTAACCATGAATGACTATGCCAAAATCAAGAGAGTATGCAAGTTACTGTCATGAAGTAACACTTATTTTTTTAATAAATGCATTTAGTTAAATAGAGTGTGTTAAAATGCACATTACAGTTACTAATTCTCCATTAAAATAAATCTATACCATTCACTTTTCTAGTGAAAAGACAGCTACCTCCATTTCCATATCAGAAAATACAGACAAACTGCACCTCAAATGGTGACATGGGGTAAATTTTCCTCTTTTATACATCATAAAATGTATTTACCATTTCAGTATTCGATGACTTTCATAGTATAGGAGCCAAATCAAAGCAAATAACAAGGTTTAGTTCTTTGACTGAGTAGAAAGAAATATAGCAATAAAATAATTATTTTCATAGATTTGTTTTCAAAAATGTTTATAAAATCATATATTTTTTTTTAATCCTACAGGAATAACAGTTTGTAACTGTACAGTGGACAATACTCTTCAATTTTTCATTCTAAAGATGTCAAAATGAGGTGAAATGAAGCTGATTTACATTTCAGGATGGAATTTCAGGATAGGCACCAGTATGTGCAATGCATATGCAATGACAAGAGAGAAAAGTTTGATAAAAAAAAGCATCAAGAGGGAAAAATACCCTAGACACAGTGAAGATCAATGTATAGATGTTGTTCAGAAAAGTTAATGATGAAGTGATAATTTCCTTCATTGACCCCTAAAAGAAAAGAATGAAGGACTGATATCAAGAAATTAAAGAGCAGTACTACATTGATGTAGAGGCTTCAGCTCAAATGAAAAAAAAATGTGCATAGCAATGTACATATACAACCTCAAAATTTTTTTATAGTAAATACGTAAGACAAATGACAGAAACATTTGATACAAGAATTTACATCGTGAGGGTATTCAGCTGGAGCTTTGCACAGATTAGACAAAAATGGGTTACACCATTCTCAATAAAAGGAGAAATGTTGTACCAACCTGTATTCTTGGGTTTCAGAAACTAGTATTGTTTAAACAGTACAGATTAATGACCCACCTAGGCTTGAGTGAACCCCTGACCTTGTTTCTGAATTGTAGTATTGTTTATTCAGTATTTATGATTATCTAAGCTACCTAATACCTGGAACGAAATCTTTCACAAACTTAGTAAGAGATGCAATGATCCCTGGTACAACAAGGATAAGTGTAGAGTCATTCATCTGGGCAAGAACAATCCCCGGGACCAGGATAGGGTGGGGACTAACCTGTTGGAGAGTCATGTAGGAGAAAGGGACCTGAGGGTCCTAGTGAACAGCAGGATGACTATGATCCAACAATATACTCTGGTGGCCAAGATGCCCAACAGCATCCTGGGGGGGATCAGAAGGGAGTTGGTTAGCAGATCAAGGGAGATTCTTCTTCCCCTCTACTCTGCCACTAGTGAGGCTACATCTGGAGTATTGTGTCCAGTTCTGGGCCCCTCGTTTCAATAAGGACAAAAACCTGCTGGAAAGTGTCCAGCGTAGAGCAACAAAGATGAAGAATGAAGTAGAACACCTCCCTTATGAGGAAAGGCTGAGGGAGCTGGGTCTCTTGAGCTTGGAGAAGAGGAGGCTGAGGGGTGACCTCATTACTGTCTATAAATATGTGAGGAGTGGATGTCAGGAGGATGATGACAGGCTGTTCTCAAGGTCATCTGGTGATAGGACAAGGGGCAATGGGTGCAAGTCGGAACATAGGAGGCTCCATCTAAATATCAGAAGGAACTTCTTCCCAGTAAGGGTAATGGAGCATTGGAACAGGCTGCCCAGGGGGTTGTGGAGTCTCCTTCTCTGGAGATGTTCAAGACCCTCCTGAATGTATTTCTGTGTGACTTGGTCCAGCTGATCCTGCTGTGGAAGGGGGATTGGATTAGATGATTTTCTGAGGTCACTTCCAATCCCTAATGATTTTATGATTCTATAGTACAAATAACTCTAAAATTATGTCAGTTAGTTTGAGTTGTTAGTCTCCAGTATTAGGAAGCATGTGTGATATTAGGCAATGATGCATTAAATTTTATTTTCACTAATTCTGAGCATGGTATATAGCAGATATCCTGACACAGGTGTAAATATTCTCCCTTAATTATTTTAATTTTAATATATTTAAGAAAAAAATAATTAAGACGTTATTACCTGGCCAATATAGAATATACTTGTTGCAGTTTGAAAATTCAAATTTTCAAGTGTTAATAATATCAAATTTTCCAGTGTTAATTTTGGTGCTTTTATGCTGAAAAAGTATTTTATTTTGAAGCTAGATATAGCTTTCCCAGCAGACCCCTGGGACACTGTCCTGACCCTACAGGTGATTTGTGAACTCAATCTGTAAAAGAGAATGCACTTCCTTCTTTCTGCCCTTCTTTTCCAGTACATCTTGTAAAACAGAGAGTTCCTCTGCAAGAGAGCTTCCCCTGCACCTCACTCCTCCCTGCCTAGGATGGAGTGGCAAGCAAAGGCTCTCGGCCTATGTGCCACCAAAGGGTGAAACACAGAATTAGTCTAGTCTGGCTGCAGCTCTGCCATGGGGCAACTGTTGCCCTTTTATGCCTGAGAACTTGAATACAGAAAGCCAGCACCAGATTGTCCCAGTTGCTGGCAGTGGGCTGAAGAGAGGAGGAACTCCTACACACTCCTCTCAGCTGGATTGCCTTTGAATATGCCTGAAAATGCTGAACTCTTAACTCTCTCCCTCCCTTGAAGTTTGAACCACAGTGGAGAAGAAAAGAGAGGAGAAAGCCCTGTAGCAGGCCCCTGAAGAAGGCCTGTTTACCACAACAGGTGTGGCCCCACATTACCAACACCACGTTGCCTCTGTCCCCACCAAGATTCTCTATGTCTGCCACTGAGAGACTGAAAGAAGCATCTGATAGGGAGAGAGATCATAAGTACCGATCTCCGCATTTGGCAAACAGAAAGAAACTGTTATATTTTTACATCTGATGCTGTCATTTCCTCAAAGAAGACTCCTAAGCCAAAGGGAGCTACAAGTATGCCTGAGACTCAGAGGGGAAGCTGACATCTGCAAGAGGACAAGAAAAAGAACTTTTTCCACAAGCATCAAATGTACATTTTATGCTGTATTTCTGCTGCACACCCCCTCCCCTTTCCCTTCTGGAAGTGGAGTGCAATTGTTTGTGTGTGTTGTGGCTTTATGGTGATGAGTGTTGGAGTTTCCTGGGGAGTCTCATCTAAAGCCAAAACCCAATGTGTTAGATGTCTCCCTTTTCTCTCAGACTGTGTGTAAAGCCATTGTGATACAGTGTCTGCTTTATTTTTTTTATTCTTTTACTTATTCGGTTTTTTTTTTCCTTTTCTTCTTGGTGATGGGTTCAATAAATTCTCTTCTTTTTAGCAAAGTTGCTCCATTGCTTGTACAATTTTCAGCAACAGCTGGTTGCTGTGCTTGAATAGTAGGCATCAACTCAAACTGATTCACCCCCCATTACAATACTTTAAAACAGAAGCAAATAAGCACAACAAAGTTCTGCCTCCTTCTATTACTAAAACTATAACATATACTACTCTGTATATACTGATCATGATTTATCTTATATATATTATTATGTTTAACTACACAATTATGCTACAGAGTGATTTTTTCTAATTCCTGTGGCACAAACCTTCTCTTTAGTTCATAGCCATATTTGGTTTTGAGCAGTTTATATTGTCATTACCCTTGTGTAAGCAACATATTTTCCTGTACCTGACCTTTCTCCTTTCCCACCATGTCCATTCTTTGAGATTTTAATACAAAACAATCATAATTCACCTCTTCTTTCATTTTATTAGACTACACATGTCAAACTTAATTTGGCTTCTGTTAGGCAGTAGGTTCAACATTTCCCTATCATTCCTATAAATGTTTTAATGTCAACAACAACTCTTGAACATGGCCATCCAGAAGTACACACATAGTTCAAAAGAGTCTCTCCTTGGCTCTTGTATCTGCCTACTCATGAAGAAAAGTTTGTGGAGAGAATCTCTCAAGATACATTACCTTTTGCAAGTGCATACCATGCTTGCAAGCTATTAATATGATCAACGATTGCACCCTTATTACTTCCTCTTTGTCATTTCCTGTTGGCAAATTAAAAGATTGTAGAAATTCTTCATAATAGTTCTCTGAAAGCATTACTTTCCTTTCTGCAATATTTCTCTTATACTATTTATTTCCATTTCCATTGCTTCTAGTCTCAAAATATTTCAGTTTTTCCTTTATGCTAGTTTAATCCTTCATCACATTGACAGATCTAATGACATCAGCATATTTTCTCATTTTAATGCATTTTGTTTCATAATAAAACCACTCAGAGATCTGCGTTTAAAAAACTCCCTCCAGCTTCAAAGGTTTTTTTATTCTTTGGTTCTACTGTGGTGAGTCAAATCATCTCAGATCTTCCTGAAGGCTTACTTCTTGATGGTACTATAAAGTTCTGATGTCTCTCCTTTCATTTCTCCATCTTTTTGTCCCTTAAATAAAGGATTTTATCTTGCCAACACTTCAGGAACCCTTCTTTAACTCCAGGCCTGAAAATGTCCCACCTGTACCAGGTCAGTGACCTAATAATATTTTTTAAGGGTGACATATTTCTCTCCAAGATTATTACTTAAATTTGTTAAAAGAAACAGCCTCTGGCACTGATAACAGTTGAGAAAAAAATTTTTTACACTTTTCTGTGTGACTTTGGACATTTCACAGGGTTATGAACCCAGTGACCTTAGGCGTCTGTTTACAGTACCCATATCCTGAACCATACCTGCTGGGTGGGATCAAGTCGAGGAAAGTCATCAGTAATTAGTGATATCTCAAATAGCTGGAATTTAGTTTGTGGGCAAAACCTGGGATAGTACCACTGCTTTCACCACCTCAGACTCAAGTCTTCTTGAGTATATGTCCTGGAGAACAATTTTAGTTTTCTTCCCAGAAGACCACTGAGAGTCACAACAGCTTTTGCTATAGAAGAGAGAGAGCTACATTGTGTTTCAAACAGAAAAAAAAATAGCCTATCTCTTCCTTGTTTTGGCAGTATTTATTATTGATGTTTGGGGGTTTTTTAAAAGGAAAAATTCATGAAACAAAGTACTCATACAGTTCTCTAACTCACTGAGTTACATTTTGTATCAGCATTTCACTGTGAATGAAATACTAAGCTTGTGTGTGTAGTTAAATTTGGCATCTGCTGCTAAAATCCTACTAAGATGTGAAAGTATTGTTTTTTACACTCCATTTGTTCAATGAGTGTCAGCTGTACAGACCACAGTGACCCGAATTGAGGTTATGAGCGCACAAAATATAGATTTACTAATAATTGCTAACTTCTGTACCACATATATCCTCATTTAGGTAGAGTTATAGCAACCAAACTTCAATATCCTTCAGCTAAAACAGGCTGGAATATTCTCATAATTAATGCAAATATTCTGTTATGATGTAAAATTATGTAGTAAACTGCTTCCAGACCAATTATCCTGTACTTTCTAAAGAATCCATTTTTAATTCATTTAACACCTAATTAAATAATATTGCCTAGCTTGACATAAGAATAATGCCAAGAATATTTTGCAAGAGACTTTTTATGATAATGACATTTGGAAGTGATTAATTAAGAGACATACATAAACATTTCCAGCCTATCATGACCTATCCTATTATTATATATGCAGATTAATAAAATTAGATCAAATTTGAATTACAGGTACATTTACATATAGTATAGGCATTACCCACTGAATTTCTCGGGGTATAAGTGAACAGGTGCTACAACTCTTTTCTCACCAATACCTGGCTAGACCTTCTGTTACACTGTGTTACAGCAAACAAGTGAAACGTTTGATCTAGTTAATTCCATTTCCTCATCTCCTTAGATTTTCACATTGATATAGTAAGAAAAGATATCTGCCCTTTTCCAGAGATTATATTTTGATTACATATTATGAATCTACTTTGTCCATGGATAGCAATGATGCACAAAATCTTGTACAGTATAATGAATCACAAAGTTTAAAATGCTGTTGCAACACTGAATGCTGCGTATGTTTTACATTTCATCACTACTGGTTATCAAG
Organism: Upupa epops; assembly: GCA_013397515.1. Lineage (NCBI taxonomy): Eukaryota > Metazoa > Chordata > Aves > Bucerotiformes > Upupidae > Upupa > Upupa epops. The sequence goes on from VZRI01004828.1 coordinate 87,011, forward strand.
CTACACACAAAGGAAACGCCTCATCTTGGGAGACACTTTATTCTCTGTTTTCTTTCTCACCTAGAGCCTTAGATGCCCTAATGATCTAAGGCTCATCTAGAGTAACAAAGAGTACAGGTCTAAAGGTGCAGACCTGCCAAACAGAAGGGTCTGTGCTGATGATGCAAACTACATGTTGAGTCCTACAGACATTTTAACATAATTTCTTTAGACAAGCTCAATGACTATTGAACAACACACTGAGTACTTGCAGCTCGTAGGTACATCCCAGAATTGGAACTTACGGTTTTGTTTCATACAACATCTAGTCTTGGTGCTTTATCTATATGACAAAGTATGATAAATGATTATGGTGTTGAGATTCACTTCAGATGCTTAATATAACTTTAGTTCAACATAAGTCATAAAAAGCCTTAAGGAAAAGCAAAGTTGAGTGCAAGACACCTATTCATAAAAAGACATGCATACTTTCCTCATTGTGTCACAAGTAAGCTAAAACATTTTTGTGGGAAATAAAATATAAAACATTGTTTATGTAGTTAAAAATGGATACATATAAAATAGTTACTATTATTCAAATACTTGTAATAATCACATGATTGACTATTTATTACTGAAACATCTGAGCTTCCTGTGGATAGTGTGCTGTCACCTCTGACAGACATCTGCAGAGCTTGCTCTGATTTCTTTTGCTTACTGGTAGAGTATGTTCCACTGTATTTATTAGACCTTAGTCATCTATCTCCCTCTCTTTATCATTCCAAATACTGCATTTCATACTACTTTGTTGCTTTCCTAAAGTTTGTGCTCTTTCCAGAAGGGTAGTAAGGTGTGATGATTGAAGGCATAGACTCCAGAGATGCATCTGAAGACAATTCATTGTGTGCAAAGCCCCCCTTTTATACCCTTCAGCCTGCAGCCCCACACTAATGTACATTTCCATTACATCATTGTGATCAGTACATTGGTTTTCCAGAATTGATTACAAAACAGCCCAATTACCTTAGTTGCTTCAGCTTTCTTTTCTCCTATTCTATTTATTCTTTGTGCATCTCCAAGCAGGTTGAGCTAACCTTGTACTTTTCCCACAGTTTAGCAAGCACTGTGGATTTGTCAGACATTTGATTTTCTCCAGCGTTCCCCAGTAAGGGGAAATGCATTTAATTTTTACCAACTAGTATCAGATCATGAGCTTTTAGGCAGTTGGATCTGCTATCACAATTACTGAACTATGGCCAGAGTTCTGGGAACATGCTTTAGACTTAGATAATTGAGTAGTACTACAGATTGAGGAGTGTTCCTCAAGCAGTTAATTACCTTTACTGCATGCAAATATATATGTATATATATATATATATATATATACACACACATACAAGGGCTTCTAACTTCAGTTTGTCTAGTTTCAACTTCTAGTGATTGTGATATATTACAGACTTTTCACACAGATTAAAGGTTTGAAAATCTTTCCTGCAGATATGTCCTAAGGTTACCTCCCATTTTTTCCTTTAGAAGAACACAACAGATTGAGTATACTACTCCTTTTGCTTAAGGCAGTATTCCCAAGTCTCAAGTGTGTCCCTCTCTACAGGTGTGTCCCTTATTATCTCCAATGTGTCCTTTGCAAGACAACTGCATTGTCTATTGTAGTTTCTATTTCTATTCCTCTTGCTATTCTATTGTTGAAAGGAAAAAGTAGTAGCTGACATACTCATGGCTACTCTCAACACCCAAAATGCATTGGATTAAAAAAGTCTCTGTAAAGACTTTGAAGAAATGTTTATAAAATAAACTCCTGCTAGGAAAACAAAGGTGGTTTTCCCCTTACTTCAGCAATAGGGGTATATTTTCTATTAAGTGATTGGCAGTGTGGCTTAAGTAGAGTTATCCAAGCATTGTTTTCTGGCTTGAATGTTATACTAGTAAGTTTTGGAAGACTCTTGAGAGTTCATTCATTATAGAGCATTCAGGAATCACAGGGACCTTCTGGCTTTACATCTATGAAATATATACAATTAACTGTGAAAGGCATTCCATTTCTGTGATATAAATAAAATAGCAAGAAGGAAAATAAAACTTCACCCTTTCCCACAAAAAAAAAATATAAGGCTTTGTGCCAAAAGGCTGTAAGGATTGTATTGCTTAAATAATAACTGACTGTATGGACCTGGACTCTGCAACAAGTTTATTCTAATGCAAAGCCAACTCCTTTTCTGAAAAGCCAGGAGAAATTCTTCTTTCTTCCGATGAAGCAGTTAACTGTCCTCTGCCTAGAACAGTAATAAAATGGTAATGCACACAAGGTCATGAGAAAGAGGAAGAGCAGAGACTTGTGGACTGCCATCAGTCTCTTCTTTAACCCTAACTACTTCCTTCCTAAGGATCATTTAGACTTGATTTCACAGAATCACAGAATGTTAAGGACTGGGAGGGACCTCGAAAGATCAAGTCCAATCCCCCTGCCAGAGCAGGATCACCTAGATCAAATCATACAGGAACTCATCCAAGCAATTTTTAAATGTCTCCAGAGAAGACTACTCCACAACCTCCTCAGGCAGCCTGTTCCAGTGCTCTGTTACCTTCGTTGTGAAGAAATTTCTTCTCATTTATGTGGAACCTCCTACATTCCAGATGATACCCATTGCCCCTGTTCTGTCATTGGATAACACTGAGCAGAGCCTGGCTCCTTCCTCCTGACACCTGTCCTTTGCATATTTGTAAATATTAATGAGGTCACCCCTCAGTCTCCTTTTTTCCAAGCTAATGAAACCAGTGCCATCAGCACTTCCTCATAAGGGAGATGCTCCACTCAATCATCTTTGTGGCTCTGCACTGGACTCTCTCAAGCAGTTCTGTGTCCTTCTTGAATGCAGGCATGAGGTTTGCAGCTTTCTTCCTGACTGCAGTCTTTTTAATGTATGTTCTTAAGAAAACTTTCGCATATCCATTCTTAACATCAAAGTATGAGGTTTGAAAACAGATTTTAAATGAAAACTTAGAGATCATCCAAGATTCTGGAGGTAACATCTTAGGTCTTGGTTTTTGTCATAACCTAGATAAACTGCAGAGTAAAATTAAATACTATGTAAAGAATTATGCCAATCAAGCAGTTACCACTGGAATCTTGTGAAGGATGCCTGGTAATATTTTAAGCAGCCTCACAGTCCTACCCATAAAATCAATTTTGTATGTCAGGACACTTCAGCTTATGAGTGGGTGGATCTCAGTTTGTGGATGAAATTTGGCAAAGTGCCCTGTTGTATTTTATTTCAGTACAAATCTCATGGGGAGAAAAATGTGATCCAGGACAAAACAGGCATAGAGGGACTTTGTTACTGATTCATTCATCTGAATAGAGTTCCACATTAAGCAAGCTGACAATATTCAAAATTAAGCACACAACCTTTCAAGTCATGGTGTGTTTGACTGCTTCTGGGTTTGGATGCTTGTCACATTCAACATTTAATTTCTAATTGTGCAGGGAGCTTCTTTTAGCCCACAAGGTGCTCTGCAAAGTTAGTTGCATGGAGATGCCTGCTCACTGAAGTTGTCCCACTGGTTGAAACTTACATCCACTGTCTAGTCATACTTCCGTTTCTGAAAAAAAAACTGGTGAATTCCCAGTCCTGAAGGGCTCATGCCATGAAGAAACAAGATTTTGAAACTGCAGCTCAGATATTTCCACCATCTGAAGCTGTTACCTACATATCTACCCATCTGTATCCTGTGTTATTGTAACAGGACTAATAAACAGTAGGTAGTCACTTGTACCATCTAGAATCCTGAGTCTGGTTTTGGGCTCAGAAAATAAAAATGTTGATTGAGTGAGGCAGGTACAGCATGAGGCCAACAAGAGGTTAGAGGGTGAAGCATTTGCCTTTTAAGGAGAGGCTAAGGCATTAGTATTCATTCAGTTTAGGCAAGAGACAATTCTGAGTGTACCAAACACCAGCACCAGCAGCTAAGAGAAGCTTTTTGGGGAGTTAAAGCCAGAATCTTTGCAGTGCTACATGGTAGGAGGATGAGAGACAAATGCATAAACTGAAATAGAATAGGTTCAGTCAAACAAAGGCTGTGCAACCCCAACTCTTGAGTATTTCAACATTTTCAAGACCAGATAAAGCCCTGATTAACCCAGTCTGACCTTATAGCTAACCCCACTTTGAGCAGGAGATTGGACTAGAGCCCTCCTGAGGTCTCTTCCTACCTGCATTGTCTTGTGTGCCTACCATCCTCTGCTGTGACTCAGATGTAATTTTACACAGATTCACCTTAATGCCTCTTACCTGGACATAAAATCTGTCATTTTTTGACACATGGAACTGTAGTCTGGTCCATAATGGTCAGAGCTACACTGAACTCCTTTTGATCTGAGTACATTTTATTTCTAAAAAAATTATTACAGATGTTTCTGTACAAGTATGGAAAATCTTTCTATTTCAGGTAGAAGACGATGGTTTTTGATGACAGTAAGTACAATAGAATCCAGGAACACAGCATTGACTAAGAAGTCTTCATTAACAAAATATCCTCCACCAGAATTGTGAGTCAAATCCTATCAAACCAAAAGTTAGATGACAAAATATAGTGTCTGACTGTGAAACTTAGACAGGTGCCTCCATCCTCTGCTATGCCTGGTGGAAAGAAGAGAGGTAGAGGTGGTAGCATTAGCAAAGAAGGTTTTGAGGGGCATGCTAAGGGGTGAAAAGTGCCATCAAAATGGTGCTGGGACACAAGAAAAGAATTTCTGCAAGCATCATTATGCCATTCCCTTCAATATCTTAAAGTGAAGCCATCCAAACCTCCCTTAAAGCAATACTGTGTCCCCACAATGCTGGGTTTAAGTGTTTTCCAACACAGTGAGGTCAATAAGAAGGTGTGAAATTATCAGACTTTGAACAGACACAGCTATGCCAGGAGAACGTTTAGTGAAAACCTGACCCCAGAGATTTCATAAGTGATTGACAGGTTGTTTTCATTTCAGCTTGGTTATTCCAAGCTAGACACTTGCTTATTACACCAGCTAGACACAAGCTTATTACATTCTACTAATGTTGAATAACAACAGGAAAGTAACATTTCTTAATATAGCTTTTGTAGACCTGTCACAATACTGGGAAAATGAAGGGCTGAATCTTTAATATTACATATTTACAATCCTTACAGGTCAAATTCAAGTGGTATTTCAACCATTTCACCTAGAGCAAGAATTGTCTAAGCAATAGCTCAGAGCACATTTAGAGCTGCCCTGCAGTCATTGAGACACATGACGTGAACATACAGTGTCAAAGTACTGTAAAAATAAGTCAGCTAGAATATAATTGTTTTGGATCATAGGTGTATGGGGCTAAGGCACCTGAGTCATTGCTAAATTACACAACCATTTTTACTTGATTTCCTTTTTTTTCAGCTCTGAAGTGATAATTCTGTTGAAGATGATAAAGTCTGTTGAGAATATTTTATTTCATACAGATAGACATGTTAATGTAGAGTGATCTACCCATCCCTCCAATTAGCCTACTAGGTGCAGGTTGATATAAAGCAGAGACTGGAGCCCTGAGGATGTAAAGCAAAACAGGGAGAGCATGTATCTCAGCATGTTTTCGGGAAATCCAATTATTTGTCTGAAGCTTTGAATTCAAAAGTGGATTCAGAAAGTCCTAAAGCAATTATGATTTGCACTGAAAGAGACTGGCTAAAGCCAGCAGCTAAACGTTTGTATTGTTTTTGGCTTGTGTGCTGCATTTATATGGTGAGACCCTTTAGCACAATCACTTCAGCATGTAACTGAAATGAGTTTAGTTTTTCTTCTTTCAAATAGGTTAATAAAATACACACCAGTTCTGTTATTTTTAGTACAGATGGAAGGGCTCAGAAACTATTCTGGATTTCAGAAACCATTAGAAAATTTTTATGAGATTTAAAGATCGTCTTGTTAAATACTAGGCACAAGATGATAGCACTTAAACACCTGCCTGGGTGTGTGCCCTGCATTTGGTTTCCTATCTCTTTATATGCTAGCAAAGATGTGCTATGCCACCATGATCCAAGAAAATGTGTGAACAAGATTGATAAATACATTTTGCTTGATATGTTTGCTAGTTACATTGGGGGAAAACCCCCAAATATTTGTAATGGTATTCTCAGCATATTTTAATATTACTGTCACTACAAAGTGTTCCATATGTCTGAAATTCTAACTACCTAATTGTGACACTTGTTGTCTCAGTTTTGGAAGACAGGTATCGGTTAGGGAAAGCTGGAGTCTCCCTTGAAAGCTGGAGTCTCCCCCTCCCTCCAGAATATTATAATTTTGCAATTTAAGGGCTTTCAGGCAAAAAGATTTGGGAAAAAAGAATAACAGTTCTTTACTAAGAATATTAAAAATACTAATAGTATACACAAACAACCAGACAAAAGAAGGTCCTAGGGACCCC